>BQNB010031936.1:0-10000 GCA_026074375.1 Tanacetum coccineum | reverse complement strand
ATGTACTAGCGTTCACCCCTACAGGGCAATTAACGGTTCATGAAATAAGGGACTTTGGCAATAGCGACTCATGCAGACAATTTCATAATATGGTCAGGCATACCCTTTAAGCACTTGTGTTCCATTAGTAAAACAAATAATGTGTACAAAACTTACGGTTTCATAAATAGACAATCAATGATCTCAATCATGTAGTAAGCAAATCAAGCTTTAATAAAATTAGTAGTAAACAACCATGTATCAAACATATATTAGAAATCATATGGTAGGCAAGTAAAAGCTTTAGTAAAAACATTCATGTAGCGCTCATGTAGTAGAAATAAATAAGTTTATTAAAACGAGCATGTATTCTCACCCCGGAAATAGTTATGAAAACCATTAAAGTAGAAAAGGTGGGGCTATGAACTCGCCATAAGTGGATGATCAAAGAGAAACCAACAATGAGAAGATGACTCCAAATATTAGTCGAGACCTATAAAGCAAGTCGCGACTTAGAATGATATATGATATCATTATAATAGAATAGTTATACAATACTAGTTAAAGAATCCAAAACATAAACAATATTGCACCAAGACTAAACCAAAGTGTTTTTATAAATTATCATGTTGTCTATCCTTTGGTCATATCAAAATAAACATGTACTAAGTCTCGCCCCTTAATTCCTATCTCAATAGAATGTGGTCATACTTTTCATTTTTCCAATCCTAGACGTAAAAGTCAATTTTCTGATTTTAGTCATTTTCAAGAGAGCATAAATCCTAAACCATAAAAGATATATACATGAGGCTTTCACCCCTGGAAAGGCCTTAAATTCTAATTTCCATAACATCAAGCCTCATATTCCAATTGTTTACCAATTTTTATAAAAGCACAATTTACTATCGCTAACTTAAAACAGAAAACTTCCTTTTGCAAAATTTAGCCATGATCACCGGACCATATCTCCCATTCTATAAAAGATATAAAGGTTAGGTTTTCACCCATGTAAAACCAAATGAATCTAGTTTTCAAAACATTAAGCCAATCATTCAACTCATTTACCAGTCAACGGGAATTCAACGTTTACTAACCGAAGGTCAAACCAGATTTTTAACTAAATTTCTTAGTTTTGCCGTTTTAGTCATAAATCCTAAACTAAAATAGCAATGAGTGTGAGTCCAAGTGTTGGAGCTTCTATAAGATGTCTAGCATTGACCCAAGCTTTAAAACCTAAACTTTTAGATAAAAACCCTGACATTAACATGATTTCTAATCGAAGGTCCAGAATTGACCCATGTTCGTATTTTGACCATATCTCCCTCATACGGAGGAATTGGTTGAGAATCAAACTATATCATGATGCCAAGACCTATATCTATTCACCCATAAAATTATCTTATAGGCTCCATGCCAAAATGTTAGAGAACAAACTCCGTTTACCTGCTGTCCCAAAATAGCCTGTAAAATCCTATTCTAAATCAACCAATAACACATCTAAATCTTCAATTGAGCCATCACAAGGCCAAGATACTTCAATGCAATCTATCCCATAACCATATACCTCACATACACTAACTTACCAAGATCAATTGAAAAAAATTTACTTGCATGATCATAAAAGTAAAAATCAATAACATGCACTCACTAGAAAATTAAAACAACAAGTTAGGGTTTTAAGAAAGTACTTTTAACTTACAATGGGATGGTTTTAAAAGATCAAACACAACCCTAGAGGGGTTATGTTTGCTGCCGAAATCCAAACACCAAACCCAAAAACCTTAACTTGATTATCTTGCCTCAATCTTGATCACAATCACTCCTAATTCAACCCTTGATAATCCTAGAGCCCTTAATCAATTAAAACCCTAAATCTTGATGATCTTCAAAAATCAATAATTTTCTATTCTAAATCAAAAGCATGTGGACTTTCTATTGAAAAGGGAGGATTAGGGTTTAATGTAGATTGATTTTGGATAATTGAAGGTGATTGGATAGAGTTTGGAAGATGATGGTGGTGGTTCTGGTGTCTTGGCGACGAAAATAAAGAGGGAGGGAGAAGCAAGACTGTCGATTATATCCATTGTTTATGTTATTGAGGTTATAAAAAAACAGATAAGCCTATTTATATAATAGCTGATATCTTTCTTGTTTGTAACGAATAATTAACAAAAATGGTCGTGGCTTGGTTATGGTATAACCGGCCAAGAAATAAGGAGGGGGAAAAGGAGTGGGCTTGGCCCAATTTTTTCTTAACTAGAATTTACCTATAAGTCTCGGGCCCAAAAACCTATCATAGCTCACTAATTTTTCCTAAATCGTGATTTTTGACACGGGTGCAATTTAAAACACGAGGAAAGATGAAAAATATAAAAAATAAAAACAATTAAGGCATCTCAGAAAATCAAGCAAGAACACCGAGGCCTCGAATTAATGAGTCGTTGATTTCCTCGATTTATAAGATATGGTAATTTAAATTGTAAGATTCGCGAGGGTTTTAAAATTGACGATTTCAATAAAAATCGACTAAAATAATAAAATGAATTATTTAAAATTTAAGGAATAATTATTAATTCAGAATAAGATAGTGAGCCTTATCTACGGTTTACATCACCACTCCTTAAAGGGGAGCAACGTCCCGGCGCTCGATTTCTCTTATCACTGCTAGTAACCCTCTGACTCACAGACAAGAGTTGTCACACGGTCTACACTTTGAAATCCAAAATAACAACAGAGTCTCGATACGATCGCAATAGTTTCTCAATCGCACTAACGCTCGGCCAGCACACAAAAGAGATGCACTAAACACAAAACTGACTTACATTGTACTGGATTGTGATCAAATAAAATGGACTCAAGGTACTCCCTACACTTAACATGTACTACGATTATGTGCACATGTTAAGGGGGGGGGGGGTGCTTTTAGTGATCAATGAAAAACCTCAAAGGTAAATCTTTTTGATATTTATATCAAAACATTGATAACCGTTTGATTGAATTTTTCAATGGTGTTGAAGGATTGTGATGGAATACCGAAAAGAGCCGGCCATGAACTTAAATTTTATGAGATAAAATGTGTTAGCCCTAGGAGATTAAAATCCCCTTGATCCTCCATAAACATAGGGATTCAACCAAGTGGATATCCACTAGTTATTGATGAAGTCCTTAGGTATGATAAAGGAGAAAAGTGAGAAAAGGGAATAATTCAGACTGAGAGTGGAGCTAACACTTGAACAAACCCAACAAGGTGGTAGTTATGAAGTCTCAGTACGCATTAAAGGGTTGGACAACGAAAAAGAAATGTAAGTATAAAGAAAGGGTGTAAAGAAAAGAAGCCCTTCCCATATACTTAGGCAAGAAACCAAGTTAATACCATAAACTGTCGAAACACTTATGTGTAGTGTGACATTGAAGACTGTCATTGACCCAAACGCTATGCACCACCCACCCTAGCTACTCAATGACTCTTAAAAGACTCTTGTTTCCATTTCTCAACAGGAGATTACACTCATTTCTATCGACTTTCACACAAAATTCCGAGTTTAGTTGATATTGAAAATGAGGCAGTCTGCACTAGCCTCCGACCACTAAATAATCAAAGTGCTCTATTGAGTCTAGAGCCAAACAGAGATCACTATAAATCCATTAGGAACACTTGTCAAATTCCGTCTTGCTAAGTCACTACACTGTGAATTCCCAAGATATATATTAAGAGTCCCTACGTCATTATCCTTGGATTTTGCCACAACATCTGAGTGGATACTTAGTATTCACAATGAAGATCGAAATCCTGCAAGAGCCACCATCGAAACAGCTCATGTAGGTGACTTGTACTGAATTTCTATACGAATCAAACTCGTGAACAACTAAAAGATACGATGGTGCGATTCTATAAGAATCTAAACTTGTTTCCAGGATATAGAATTGACTATTGATGATGAATTTTTAAAGATTAAGTACTCTCGATGTGTCACAAAATCACATTAGCAAGTGACACGATGATTGATTTTCAAATCATTTTTCTATTTCAATCGGTGAGAATATGTAACTCACTAGTTTACTTTATATCGTGTTGTCTGCTTTGAGACTTCCGATATGAGAACATACTGATTTTGATGAAACTAAAGCAAATGTGTAAGAAAAGATTCTATACAGGGGACTCAGCTGGAAATCCTGTCAAGGGGATTCTTCTTAAATTGAATCTACCTGATCACAGGTCGATCCTCACGGATTCGAAGGTTAATCCAACCAAACACGGATGAATGACAAAGCCATATTCGTCCCCCCTCGCTTTATTGCTAACTGTTTTAATTCAGGATACTTAAAAGATGGATGAGTGAAGGTACCAGATTCCCAGCTTGACTCAAGATTCATATCCACATGCCATACCCGACCAACAAACATAAAGACTCATGAAAGCTCAAGAACATGTTTAAGATTTCCCTACTCTTATACCGTACGTCCTTTCTTAAATGTGACAAATATTAAAGTCAAAGAAATATGAAAGAAAGTTTCCCGTCACTCGATATCGAACGTCTTTATCGAAGTGACGAAGTGTTAAAGTTAAGGAATTTCAAGAAAGATGCAACATTAAAGCTTTCTAAGTCAACAAATCAAGAATGGTATAAGCATGTTCCTTATCCAGAAGTTACCAAAAGATTACAAAGTCACCAAGATTTCGAAACGAGATTATGCTTGGTTTATGATCTCACTTGCACAAGATCACATTTTCACTTACAAGTAAAAGATAAAGGTAACAAGCTCGAGCCTAAAGTCAAAGATTAACTACAAAAATGCACAAGAGAAAATCAAGTTTTACTGAGCTGAAGACTAAGAGATATAGCATTATGTATTCTAGGTTAAATTTTGTAAATTGAAGTACCTCCCTTAGGGAGAATGTTAGAACCAAGAAAAAGTAAGGTCACTTCCAAGTTTGTAATATACCTTAGCCCGTAGTTAGTTATATGATTAGTCTATTAAGCAAGTCTGTCCCAAGGCCCATAAAAAGCCCGTTATCTGGCCCATGGCCGCCATGTATGTAGTATATATACCCTCTCCATGCCTTGGAGAGGGTGGTTGGTTGTTTCATTTCTCATTTTACACATATTATTATTATCTTCCATTCCATGTTACTTTCTCTCTCAAAAAACTTTCCAACCCACTTCTCTCTCTAGTTCTTGCATAATATCAAAGATTACTAGTATTCTTCAGAAGGTACTGAAGAAATTCAATTACTTAGATTGCACTCCAGTGAGTACTCATATGGATACAAGTGAGAAACTGATGCCCAATAATGGTCAGGCTGTATCTTAACTTGATTATTCTAGGGTGATTGGCTGCTTGATGTATGCCATGACTTGTACAAGGCCTGATATTGCTTTTGCAGTTGGAAAAGTGAGTAAGTATACTAGTAATCCTAGTACTCAGCACTGGCAAGCAATTCAGAGGGTACTCAAGTACTTGAAGAAAATCATGGTCTATAGATTGACATATACTGGTTATTCTTCAGCTTTAGAAGAATATACTGATGCAAGTTGGATCAGCAACACTGAAGATAATTCGTCTACCAGTGGCTGGATATTCCTGCTTGGTGGTGGTGCAATTTCTTGGGCTTCCAAGAAACAAACTTGTATCACTGGTTCAATAATAGAATTTGAATTTTTGGCTTTAGCAAGTGCTAGTAAGTAAGCTAAATGGTTGAAAAACTTTCTCCTTGAGATTTCATTATGGTCTAAACCTATAGCACTTATATCTATCCGTGTTATAGAGCTGCTAACATTGCAATGCTATAGAAAAATGAATAATGGGAAGTCAGACACTTAGGTGTCAGGCATAATAGCATGAATTCGTGTGCTGACCACGAATGGGGTGGTATCTATAAAGTTTGTGAGGTCTCAAAAAAACTTAGCTGATCACTTGATAAAGGAACTGGCTAGAGACTTGGTTATAAAGTCTGCTAAAGGGATATGTTTAAAGTCCAACTGAGTCGCTGAATTCTAGGACACCCAACTCCCTACTGAGGAAACTTGGTAGCTGAGTTTAATGTAGAAAGCTGAACATTCAGTCGACTGAAGCACATGTATTTACATATCATCCCAAGGCTTGCTTGGAACCTGCAAAAATGAGGATGAAGTCTTTACTTCTTTATGGTTAATTTCTTTGAAAAGGTGCTTGGTAGGAGCATGAATAAAGAGGGACTCCCTATGTGAATGTTGAAGTTTTGCCGCTTCAGGGAGCATGGACTTTGGCTCTTACAACATTTATGATTTGGAATATTGACACACGGCTTGATAGTGTCAAGTCACGAGTTTTCTTATGTGTTTGTAAAACTTTGTGTAATTTATCTTCAGGTATTCCAATAGGTTGACAGGGATTCAATTCTTAGAAGCCCATTGATTCACTGATATTTGAACATGTAATTTACTAAGATGGAAATTCAATCCTCAAGACATTTTCATTTATGCACTTGTTTTGTTTGATATTTAATTTTCATGCAAAGGGATTGTACTAAATTGGGGAGGATTGTTGGAAATTTAGTGCAATTGTGGGAATTGGATCATACTTTGAAATGGTGGGGGTGGGGGTTAATAGTAGACGGAGTGTTATCGACGTGCCATCAAGATCACTTATGTCTCGGGGTGGGGGGGGGGGGGGGGGGGGGGGGGGGGGGGGGGGGGGGGGGGGGGGGGGTGGGGGGGGGGGGGTGGGGGGGGGTGGGGTTGTTGTGGTTGGGATGGGGGGTAGGTTTGGTGGGTGGTGATGGTTTGGTAAGGTTTTAGAAATGGGGTGTGGTTGGTATTTATGGTTTGGGATTTAGAAGTGTTATAGAATTAAGCGAAAACATTAAAGTATCAGGGAGAATCAGGAATTGATGGGTGTACACTCGTACCCGCTAAACCCATTTCCAAGTATGATCCAATTCCACAATTTGCACTAACATTTCCAAACAATACTCCCGCAATTTAGTACAAACCCTTTTGCATGAAAAATTAAATATCAAACAAAACAAGTGCATAAATGAAAATGTCCCGAGGATTAAATTTCCATCTTAGTAAATTACATGTTCAAATATTCGAGAATCAAGGTGTTCTAAGAATTGAATCCTTCAACCCATTTGAATACCTGAAGATAAAATACACACAAGTTTTCAAACACTTAAGAAACTCCTGACACTATACAAGCCGTGTGTCCATATCCAAATCATAATTGTTGTAAGAGCCAAAGTCCATGCTCCCTGAAGCGCTAAAACCTTAACATTTACATAGGTGGTTCTTCTTTATTCATGCTCCTGCTAAGCACTTTTTCAAAGAAATTAACCATAAAGAAGTAAAGACTTCATCCTCCTTTTCAGCAGGTTCCAAGCACATCCTTGGGATGATATGTAAATACATGTGCTTCAGTAGACTGAATGTTCAGCTTTTTACATTAAACTCAGCTACCAAATTTCCTTAGTAGGGAGTTGGGTGTCCTAGAATTCAGCGACTTAGTTGGACTTTAAACCCATCCCTTTAGCAGGCTTTATAACCAAGTCTCTAGCCAGTCCCTTCATCAAGTGATCAGCTAAGTTTTGTTGAGACCTCACAAACTTTATAGATACCACCTCATTCGTGATCAGCTCACGAATCATGCTATGTCTGACACCTAAGTGTCTAGACTTCCCATTGTACATTTTGCTATAAGTCATTGCCAATGTAGCAGCACTATCACAACGGATAGATATAGGTGCTATAGGTTTGGACCACAATGAAATCTCAAGGAGAAAGTTTTTCAACCATTTAGCTTCCTTACTAGCAGTTGCTAAAGCCACAAATTCAAATTCCATTGTTGAACCAGTGATACAAGTTTGTTCCTTGGAAGCCTAAGAAAATGTATCCACCATCAATCAGAATATCCAGTCCACTTGTAGACGAATTATCTTCAGTGTTTAGCTGACTCCAACTTGCATCAGTAAAGTCTTCTAAGAACTAGATAACCATTAAACGTCAATCATAAATTCCATGGTTTCTTCAAGTACTTGATACCCTCTGAATTGCTTGCTAGTGCTGAGTACAAGATTACTAGTTTATACCTACCACTTTTCCAACCCTGCAAAATGCAATATCATCAATGTACAAGTCATGGCATACATCAAGCAGCCAATCACCCTAGAATACTCAAGTTAAGATACAGCCTGACCATTATTGGGCATCAGTTTCTCACTTGTATCCATATGAGCAATCTGCTCAAACAGTGCACATGATAACTAAGCCACAAGCGTTTTATGATAATACACACAAACAAGCTCTAGATTATCAAAATCTGTTTTATCTTAAGAAAGCTCTGATACCAATTGTAGAATAATCTTAACACAAGAATGGAATGATTCACTTAGAGTTTTAGAGAGAGAAATAGATGGTTGGATGAACACTTAGAGAGAGAAAGAAAAATGATAATATTAGCTTAAGTGAAATGTGAAAAATGAATAACTAACACCCTCTCTATGTGTGGAGAGGGTTTATATATGCCTTACATTAGCCGGCTAAGGGCCTCTAGTGGGCTTATCCATGGGCTTTTGGCCCGGTTAGCTTTCTAACTTAGCCATACAACTTACTACGAGCTATAACTAACTATATTGGTAGTGATCGATACTTTTTTGTATTTCTAACAATCTCCCCCTAAAGGAGGTCACTCCAATTTATAAAAATTTAAACTTAGCATACTATGCTTTCACTTCGGTCTTAAGCTCGTAGTCTTTAACTTCAATCATTAACTTGTGATTTGATGTAGTGATCATTAACTTTGGATTTGAGCTAGTTCTTTTGTCTTGACATGAATGTGATCTTTGAGCTTCTTGAAATCATCAGCCAAGCATGATCTCGTTTTACCATCTTGTAAACTTTTCCATCTCGTAAACTTGTGACTTCTGGACCGACATGCTCATAGCTTTCTTGATTTGATAATCTTGAAAAGCTTTAATAATGCATCTTTCTTGAATTTCTTTAACTTTAACAATTTGTCGCTTCAAGAAGGACGTACGGTATCAGAGTAGCGGAAGTCTTGAAACATGTACTTAAGCTTTCATGATGTCTTTATATTTGTCGGTTGGGTATGAGCATGTGGCAATGAATCTTGTGAGTCAGCTGGAATCAGGTACCTCCATCACGATCTTTAAATATTCCTGAAAGAAAAACAGTTAGCAATAAAGCAGGGGGACGAATATGGCTTTGTCATTCGCCCGTGTTTGGTTGGAGTAACCTTCGAATCCGTGAGGATTGACCTGTGATCAGATAGATTCAATTTAAGAAGAATCTTCTTGACAGGATTTCCAGCTATAGTATTGAATCTTTCTAACACATATGTATTAGATTCATGGTACTCAGGATGTTCTCATTATCGAAATGTCTCAAGGCAGACAGCACGATATGAGTGAACCAGCGAGTTACTATCTCACCAATTGAAATAAAAAATTGATTTGAAAATCAAACGACGTGTCACTTGCTAAAGTGTTTTTGTGACATATCGAGAGGGTCAATCATTTCAAAAATTCATCAGCAATCGTGAATTCATAACCTGGAACAAGTTTGATTCTTATAGAATCTCACCATTGTTTCTTTCCAGTAGTTACAAGTTTGATTCATATGGAATCGCACAAGTCACCTATCATGAGCTTGTTTGATGTTGGCTCAAGCAGGATTTCCATCTTCATCGTGAATGAAATCACTCGGATGTTTTGGCAAAATCTCAAGGATAATGCGTAGGACTCTTAATATATATCTTGTTATTCACAATGTGTGACATAGCAAGCATGATTTGACAAGTGTCCTAGTGAGATTTATGAATGATCTCTTTTGGCTCTAGACTCAACAGTGCACTTTGGTTTTAGTGATCGGAGGCTAGAGCAGACTGCCACCTTTTCAATATCAACCAACTCAGAGTGAGAAAGTCGATAGAAATGCATGTAATCTCTGTGAGAAATAAAACAAGAGTCTGTTGAGAGACCTTGAGTGGCTAGGGAGTGTTATGCATAGCGTCACCGGGTCCA
>BQNB010031935.1:0-53569 GCA_026074375.1 Tanacetum coccineum | reverse complement strand
GGATTAAAACGAATAAGTTATTACGTTTACGAGTTTACGACAATTTAAAATTTATAAAAATAAATTTATAAAACGTCATTAAGAGTAGAAGTACTGTTCATCAGAAGGTCTTAAAATATAAAAATGTCATATTTTTATATATCATCTTAATACGAAGACGTGAACGTAAAAAACGTGCGAAACATATTTAAAACGGGAAAGTTACGCTATATTTACTAAAATGATAATTATAAACGTTTTTACCTTATAACCATGATTTCTAAATTACAAATAGATGGTGATGAGCTATATAGGATTATATGTGGTGTTAGTTATTCATAGTACTTAGTACTTATACGACCTATAAATATTTAGGTTGCATTCCGCGTATTTGTGACACATTTTCAGTTGTGATTTATACTATCGATTCACCCACTCGAGGTGAGTGCATAGCCCCATGTTTTTATGATTTCTATAATTTACATGTTTTAGGGTGAGAAACATGCTTTGTTTTATAATTGGACGCAAGTGGACATTTTAAATATTGATTACATTTTGCCTAAGTAGCTTGAACCCAATATGCCCGGTATCATGAACTGTTAATTTCTGGTTTGGAAGCGCAAGTGCTATAAATAGATCTATTTGGGATTGACCTCCCTGTTCGGGTGATTAGCTATCATCGGGAATGAACGTTATAGCATGTGACTTTGGATGTTTCGGGTCTCTTTTTGAACATCAATCCAAATATGGGCAATGTTGGAACTATATCTTATATTGTATTCATATTCAGTTATATTCAAGTGTCATAGCTTAGGGAAAACGTAATGGCTTTTTGTGATATTTATCAAGAGGAAACCTTTCCGCGGGTCTATATTTTTTATAACACCTGTTATATTTTAAGGTCATTGTAATGACATTATTTAATCACTAATTTTTTTTTTAAGGTTTTAAGCGTTTGCTTTTAAATCTATCGTTAAGCTAAATCGCGTAAACTGAAAATGATCATACAATGGTAAACGGGCATTAATATCATTTAAATGTTTACATCAAGCAAAGAAGTGTATATGGAATTATTTGAGGCTAAATTATTAACTTTGTGTTGTACTCTTTACCAAAATTTATATTGCCTACGTTAAAAAATGCCTTAAGTTTCATGATATATAAAATAAGTTTAGTTTAGGCATTCAGGAAGTTCCAAAACCTCACTATGCCTAAACACAATACCCACGTTTATACCAAATACACAAAAAATAAAAAAAAAAATAATTAAATTAAAAATAAACATCACTATATGTAACATATATGCCGAACAAAATTTTGATGATAGGACCCAAGATCTTTACAACAATGTCATAATATCTAGGCTATTAAGAAATATCTAGGAAACATCTCTATACACAATGTGAACATCTTGGCAATCATAACCTTGTGCAAGGGGTGTCTTAGAAAAGTAACCATGGTTTAAGTTAATAAGATATTTTTTACTTATATATACACTTGCATGCATAAGTAAAACTTATAAACTCTTTTTAACAAAATTAATTTTATTCCTCTTTTTATAAGCTCTAAAAACCCCACGACATATTTTAACAAAGATACATAAAACCATACCAAAATTTTTATACAATACATACAACCTGTACAACAAATACTATTCCATAATGGTATACATCTATACTCTAAGGTGTTTTACAAGCATTGGGATGCACATCACTTTGCAAGGTAGTAACCGGAAGAAAAGGGAAGATTTGGGTTTAAAAACCTCTAATTACGGGTTCTCATCAAGCGTTAAGCTTTGGTTTATGAATCTAAATCACGGGTTTAGAACTTATTTCTCTTCTCATACATTATCACTTAAAGGTCATCCAAAGTCCTTCTATATACTTTATTTCTTAACTGACTTTTATGTGTTATATGTTGTTAATATGGTTTTACTCACAACCTAACGACTTTTTATTTATCGTAAAATGATACGTTATTAAATTATGTTTATGCCTTTTATGCAATTATGCTTATGTCATATGGTCCTACAATATTATCATCGGAAGGAATAAGTGAAAGTAAAAAGTATGTTAACCTATGGATTAATTCAATAAACATGTTTTAGGTTAATTTAGGTTTTTATAAGTTTTCTTATAATCTTCACATTTGAAAAATACATGGAAAATAAAAGTTTTAATATTGTTGTTCTATACAGTGGAAAATGAGGAAAAAAAATATCATGACATACAAGGACCATTAATTATAAAAGTAATAACTTATGTTAATAATGGTTATTTGGTTTTTTTAATTTGTTAAACTAATAAACTTAATTAATACATAAAAACAAGTTTTTTTTAAAAACATATTGGATATAAATATCTTAGGGGCCTGTTTTGTAATTCGGAAAAAATACATATTTTGTTTTATGATTTTTAATAAAAAATATACAGGCACTAGGATCGATGGGGTCAATTACTATAAGAACTCGAGAAAAATAAAATCCGACATAATTTTAAATTTTATTAATAACGAATGAAGAAAAGTATACGCATTTACATGTTTTAGATAGTTAACTACTTTTATAAAACAAATTTTTATAAAAGTTACTATCAACAACAGATTACTTATACTTTATAAACATCCATAATATGATTAATATATTTCAGTACGGTGAACAGTTGATCGAAGAATCGCTAAAAAATCGGAGTTTAGAAAAAATATAAATACGACTAAAAAGGGTTTTATTTCGTAATTAAATGTGAAATAAAAAAAATCGAGGATATAGATGTTACGTGAATAGCTTTTATAAAAATAAAATTATAGCAGATAATCAAAAAACTTGAAAATGTAATAGTTTTTGTTCACTCGTCTTTACTACAAAGACGTGGACGTAAGAAGAATATGCGAAGAAAGCAACGGGCTTTTTTTTTTTTTTTTTTTTTTAAAACGATTCAAATGAGATCTATTTTTACGGGAAAAAGTATACTTTATAAACGTTTTCACTGTATTAAATATTATTTTACTAAAATGATTCGTCGTGATTTGATATTATAGAATACTTGAAAAAACAGTGGTATCAAAAGTGCTATATATTATAGGAGTTTTCTAATGAGGCACTTTCGGTTTGGCGTTATCGACGAGTTGTTGGATTTACGATTTAAAGTGTCCTAACTCCTCGTACGTCATGTCATGACCTCTTTAATTATGATAGCCCGAACGATAGTACGATGTAACAACTATAAGATTATATTCAATATTATTAATTAAAGTACTCAGTACTTATACGACCTTAATTTAAATAGGTTGCATCGCACGATTTGCGTGACGTTTATCTGTGTTATATTTGAGCTATCTGTACTCAAGGTGAGTTCATAGCCCCACTTTTACAGTTTTACTGATTTACTATTATTTGGGGTGAAAACATGCTTTGTTTTATAAATTGGACGCAAGTGTTTTAAATATATTGATTATGTGTTTGCCTAAGTAGCGATAACCCTCCTGAGCCCATTATCATGAACTGTCAATTGCATAGATGTAGTTGTTAATTGCATTATGTGAGCGCGAATGTTATAAATAGATCTATTGGGATTAACCTCCCCGTTTGGGTGATTAGCTATCACCGGGAACGAACGTTGACCATGTCGGACTTGGATGTTGCGGGTTACAACATCTGTACGGGCAAAATAACTGCTAAAATAGCAAATATAGGTTGAGCTTCAGTGTCATGAGCTTAGTGCAACAGTAATCTGGTTTTGTGATTGTTGGCATATGTTGTAACATCACGGGAAAGTCTTGCGGTCCTGCATAATTTAAATACATAAACCTATGAATTCACCAACATTTTTGTTGACGTTTTAAGCAATGTTTTCAGGAGGTCAATAGGCACGAGGTGCCAAGGATGCATTGGATTACATTTTGGATTGCACACTTAAAGATTTATGTGCATCATATTTTGGGAAATGTATTGTTGTCTTTTGTAATATTAAACAAGGAACAAGTAAAGCTTTATGCTTTTGTATTATGTCTTATAATTAAATCCAATGTATCAATTTAAACGACTTTTTGTGTCGTTCTTATATATATCTTGTGCTGTTGATCTTGAAGTAACACGCCCCAGATCCTTATTCTGCTGCGACCCATTTTGGGGGTGTTACATAAACTTGTGTTCATGACCCAATTCCCAGTACGTCGAACAATTTTTGAATTTGAATAATCTCTTCCTTTAGTTTTCCAGGCTCTTTCTGTTTGCTTATGTAAAAGATCTTCGCATGAGGATTCTTCCAATGTTCAACAATATATCGAGCAAAAGGATTGAATTTCTTTACACACTTATTCACCCATTTGGAAGTTCGTTCTTCAATATCATCATCGTTGAAGATAATTGCTGGAAACTTGTGAAGTGACAAAACTATCTTTTCGGGTCCAGAATTTCCTTTCTTCAAATACAAAAGGTCTTGATTAATCAGAGATAATGCTGGAGCTTCAGGATCTTTTTAAAGACTGTTTTAAGTTAGATTTTCAAAAACAGATTAGAAATCTAACAGTAATAAGGCAAATAAAGCAAATTTCAACAGCTTAATAAGCGTTTTCAATAGCTATACTAAGCAGTTTTAGAAAACACACACCCCCCACCCCCCCCCCCCACACTAAATCGTAATAGATTTTTATATAAATTGAACAAATGATATCTAAACTAAAAATAAGCCAAATAGATAAACAACCAAGTAAGCAATAATACATGAAAAATAAGCACTAGCAATAAGCAGTTGCAGTTTTTAAGTATAAAATGGAAAGTTAACTTACAAAGCCTTTGCTCAAAACTAGGGCATAAAACAGCTCTTAGGCTTGTCTACAAGCTCAGCTTGTTAGAAAAAGCTGGTAAACTTAAAGCCATTAAATTCGGTCTTATCATCCTAAAAGTATTTTGAGATTTTGAGTGAATTAAGACGAAAACTTAAACAGTTGGCTATGAGAGCTAAACTGTTTTAAGAGACACTTGTGAGATATAAGAGCTTTATATGAGCTTTCAATATTTTCAAAGCAATTAAATTTCATTAAATAAAACAAAATTTTAACATAAACTTAGGAAGCATTTGAAAATGACAATTTTAGAAAATCAAGACTAAAGGCTTAATAAACTATACTACTTGAACTAAAGACTTAATAAGCTAGAAAAAGCTGAAAAAAATGGCAGTTTAAACTAAGACTTATGTTTTTGGATTTTATGGGTTTTTAATAAGCTAGAAAAAGCTGAAAAAATAGCAGTTTAAACTAAGACTTATGTTTTTGGATTTTATGGGTTTTTTTAAGTGACAAAGGGCTTTTTGTAGACATAGATTTAAGCTAGAAAAAGTTGTTTTAAAGCCTTGAAAAGCACAAACAGATTGAGTACATAACCCAATAAGCTTGTATTATGCTAAATCTAAGATTACAAGTGGCAGTTTAAGCTTACAATTTATGAACCAAAATACCAAATATGACAGATTGCTCAAAATAACAAATGAGAATGCAAAACTTAACTAACTTCTATCTAATGCAAATCTAAACTATAAAAGAGAACTTAAACAACACCAATAGACAACTTATAAAGCACTTATACTAATAAGCTAAACTATACAGACTTAAGATCACAGATTCTAAGATTTATTAACCAAAACCGTAAAACTTGATTTTAATCCATAAAACACTATTAAAACAGATCCTAAGGCTTAATTTAAACTTAACAAAACTAGTTTTGAAGACTAAAGTGCACCAACAGTTTTAACTGGTTTTAACTCTCAGTTAAAACTATTAATCCAAACACCTCTTGAACTTTGTAAAACACAATTTAAACTTATAAAACAGATATTAAAGCAGCAAATAGTAACAACCAGATAAGCATTAGACTAAAAACATGTCAAATAAGCATAAACAACATAACAATAAGCATAGAATGAGCTGAATAAGCATTTTTGGACAAATTTAAGACAGATTTGTATGATAAGAGAACCAAATGACTATTGAGCATCAAATAAGCAAAATGAATACTGAATAAGCAATAACAATCACAAATAAACAATGAACAATTAGAAATAAGCAGATCTAATAAGCAGAAATAATAAGCAAATAGTTAATAAGCTAAAAAGTAAAAAAGATGACTTACAAAACCCTTGGCTTAAACAAGGGCATAAAGGCTCTTTAGAGCTTTGTCTACAAGATCTAGCTTGTTTAAAAACAAGCTAGTAGTGTCCATAAGCCTGTCCATTTCTGGCTTATCATCCAATAAGTAAGCTGTGGTAATTTTTGAGTGATTTCGATATGAAAGCTTAGATAAGCTTTTGAAAAAGCTTATCTAAGATACACAGGAATATAAGAGAGCTTATTTAAATTGACTTTTAAGATAACAAATGAGCTTTTAACAGAATTGAAAGATGATTAAACTTAAAACAGAATTTTCATTAAAACTTCTTAAAATAGTACATTGCTTGGAAAATAAAAGTACAATAAGTTAAATAAGCTGGTAAATAAGCTGAAAATTTAAGCTACCCTACATGCGTTTACAAGAGAAACCTAAAACTATTTATAGAAAAACTAAGAAGCTTGGGTCTTGATCTTCTTGTGCTACTTCTGTGAGAGGTGTGCTTCTTATGTGAGGAGTGTCGAAGTCTTCATCATAGCCATTGATTCATCTTGCTCTCCAAGGCTTGCAATCTGAGCCATTGAATTTTGTCTTTGTCCCATCAACCAATCATATAGTAGAGGATTGCCAGCGTGGCTTTGTTTCTTGTGAGAGAATAGGGTTAAGTAGGGTTTACTTTTGGGGTGTAGGGTCACAAGGATAGTGATGGGTTTTTGGGGAAGAGGGATGAACAGTGACTTAGGGGGGATTTGGCTGGATAATGTCTTATCGTTTGGGGATTTTATTGTTTATCTGGGTTGAGGGATAACGAGTGTATATGAAGAGAGGGGGTAGGGACGAATGGTGTAAAGGGAGTTAACTGTTGGGGACGGATGGTGTAAAATCCAAAGGACTAACTGTGTAAATGATCAGGGGCTATAAGTGTAAACACTTAACTGGACTATGGTGGGCTGTTAAGTGTTTTTGGGCCTTTTGTATATTTTGGCTATTTTTGGGCTTTTTGTTGCATAAATGGCTTGTTTAAATGCTTAATGGGCTAATTGGCCTACTAAGATGCACACGTCCTCGGCTTTGACTTTTCACGCTTTTTCCAATCCCATGCTTGGTTTTGTCCATTTTGGCTTGATTTTTGTCTTTTTGTCCAATATCCGTTTCCTGTACAATATAAATGCAAAACACACAAATATTTGGCTATTTAATGTCCGTTTTTGGTCATTATTGGTCATTTTAGCTTGTTTAATTAGGTCAAAGGTATGTGTAATTAAGCACATGTCAAAATCCCTCATACTAAACTATTGTTGTGTCCTTATGCAATGCTATAAGTGAACACTTTAGAAAACTAAGAATCTCAATCCCCCTCGACTAATTAGCTCGAAAAGTAGCTAAGTGTTCATCAAAGGGAATTAAAGATTCAATAGCTTTGAAAAACCCTATTTTGACCATTTTTATAAATCTACACTAACTACCACATATATTTTTTATATTTTTTCTTTTTCTTTTTCTAACTAGAATGTCAAGACTTTCATTATTTTCATAACCTTTAGTGTCATAGAATAAGAAGCACTTCAATCCTAAAATGCCCAAAAGGATAAATTCATCGTCCCCGATTTTTCACTTGTCCCAAACCAAGCTTAAAAACAAAATCACCGTTAAATATAAGTTAAGATGTTAACACTACTCATACTTGTAACTTGTGAAACTTTTCACTCCCGACAATTATTATATATAATGTGAATGTGCTTATTTCGAATTTCAACCATGGATCAACCTTTTTAAGAAAATTGTAATATTTCTTTGCTTCACGTTCCACCCAAGAAATATGATTTTGAAGGCGAGATCATTCCATGTAGCGACTTTCTTCTCGGCACATCTCAGCCGAGACCGGCTTAGGAGACCATGCTTTTGACACCCCACAGAGAATAGTATCGGAACTCACGGACCTTCGGTTTTAAAAACTCTTAGGCTTACACGTTAAATAAAACATTTCATTTAGAAAAATCCACAACTTAAAAGAAATAGCCTTAGTTCAAAAATAACGGGCTATAATATAAAAGTTTTTAGATTTAAGGAAAAAATGAGGTTTTTACCTATATTTATTAAATCACATATATTACACTTAACATTAATATAATTATACTTATAACATCCACCCTTTAAACGAACTGTCACATTGGTATGCGAGCCGAACATGATCCAGTTGTCTTATTTCGGCTACAGAAATCCTCGACCTTTTTGAAGGCTGCAACATCGGTTGTGAGCCGGCAAGATGCAGCCAACGTTTATCAGTCTCGGATTATTATTATTACTGTAGGCCTTCTTTTGAAGACTGTCACATCGGTTGTGAGCCGGCAAGAGGCAGTAAACTTTTATCAGCCCACAGTTTTTATTATTATTATTGTTATCCTTTTTTTAACACTTTATATTACCACGATATATAGAAAAAATTTCTTTTTAGAAAATTTTAAGTATATATTTGAACTAAGACTAAAAAGTCTAAAAATGTTGATTTAAAAATAACTTTTAAGTGATAAAACCATTAACTTGTCTAATTTCCAAAAAAAACACGTATTATTAGTCCGATTAGAAGCTTCGGGGAGGAAAAGCCACAAATTACACTTATGAGCTCTTAAGATTTCAAAATAATCCTTGTTTAGCATCTAACTCATAATTAACTCTATCATTTCTCGTTCTTCGCAAATTTAAAATCTTTAATAAAAAGATCCGCGAATGCTTAGTCAAATAAACTAGCTTAGTCAAGTTTATAAAGGTTAAGGGACAAAGCTAAGAGCTCAACACGCTCGATCGAGTCAAAATTTATTCTTATTCTACCTAGCAGGAAAGTCAAACATTGTGACAAAACACTTATTTTATTTTTGAAATTTTTTAAAATTTTTCATTTTTTTGGTATTTTGGTGGTAAAAACGGGATTACGTGAAAACAACGACTGCAGGCATAATCAAATCGATAGATCCCCCCATACTAGAACTGAACATTGTCCTTAATGTTTTTAAGAAGGATCTCTACGTAAATCTAAAGCCGTTTATTAAGTATGCTCAAAGATAAATGTTAGTCGATAAGATTTAGGATATTGGATTCCCATAATCATGCTAAGGATTGAAGCTCGAGTGAACGAAGGACAAAACCACGAGCACGAGAGTCTTCATAATCCGGGGCAATCCTGGACATACAACACAAACCACGAAACACGAGAAAGGAAGAGGCGAACCTCCTCACGTCACACTTATTCATTACTACTATTATAATTATATTAGGATAAGCATGGGTTGCCACCCACGAAGCGCTTGTTTATTAATGAGTCACTAAGCCTTGACTCTCGTCCCCGAATTTTGTTGTTCATGGGAAGGTTTGGAGATCCGAGACAACCATAGGTGGTATGTCCCCTCCAAAATAATGTTTGAGTCTATGACCGTTCACCTTAAAGTTTGGTCCGTCGGTTTGAGATAACTCGACGGTACCATAAGGGAAAACTTGAGCAACGGTGAACGGTCCGGTCCAACGGGTTTTGAGCTTGCCCGAGAAGATCTTTAATCGAGAATTGAAGAGAAGAACTCGATCACCAACGTTGAAAACGCGGTTCTTAATCTTGGAGTCATGAATCTTCTTCGTTTTCTCTTTGTAGATTAAAGAGTTCTCGTAGGCTTGATCCCGGAGTTCATTTAATTCATTCATTTGAACTTTCCGGTGATCACCCGCGGTCTTAAGGTCAAAATTGCAATGTTTCAAGGCCCAATAGGCCTTGTGTTCAAGTTCGATAGGAAGATGACAAGCCTTTCCGTACACTAACTTATATGGAGTGCACCCGATCACCAACGTTGAAAACACGGTTCTTAATCTTGGAGTCATGAATCTTCTTCGTTTTCTCTTTGTAGATTAAAGAGTTCTCGTAGGCTTGATCCCGGAGTTCATTTAATTCATTCATTTGAACTTTTCGGTGATCACCCGCGGTCTTAAGGTCAAAATTGCAATGTTTCAAGGCCCAATAGGCCTTGTGTTCAAGTTCCTTTTTTTCTTTCTCATTTCCTTTTTATAGGAAGATGACAAGCCTTTCCGTACACTAGCTTATATGGAGTGCACCCGATGGGTGTTTTGAAAGCGGTACGGAAGGCCCATAAAGCATCATCTAACTTGTCGGACCATGAAGCATGGTTTTCACCTACGGTCCTTTCCAAGATACGTTTCAAACCACGATTTGAAACCTCCACTTGTCCACTTGTTTGTGGATGATACGCGGTAGAAAGACGGTGAGTAACTCCATACTTAAGCATGACCTTTGCAAATTGGTCATTGCAAAAATGAGTACCGCGATCACTAATAATAGCACGAGGAGTTCCAAATCAGGCAAAGAGAGATTTTAAGAATTTTACGACAACTCGGGCATCGTTAGTGGGGAGCGCTTTTGCTTCAACCCATTTAGACAAGTATTCAACGGCCACGAGAATGTACTTATTCCCTCGAGAAGATGGGAATGGCCCCATGAAATCGATGCCCCATATGTCAAAGATCTCGCATACTTGAATTGAATTTTGGGGTATTTCATCTTTTGCGAGATTTTGCCTTGACATTGACAAGCGTCACACCGTGTGACCAAGTCATGGCATCTCGGTAAATAGTCGGCCAATAAAATCCAAAATCAAAGACTTTTTTAGCGGTGTAGTTGGCACCATGATGTCCCCCGATGGGTCTATTATGGCAAGCCATGAGTATATCAACGGCTTCTTGGTTGTAAACACATCGTCTAATCACTTGATCTGCACCAATTCTAACCAAGTAGGGTCATCCCAAAAGTAATGCTTTACATCCTTAAAGAATTTTTTTCTTTTGTTTGGACGACATCCCTTTCACAATAAAATTCCCCGCATGGTAGTTTGCAATGTCGAAAAACCATGGGGTACTCGAATCACCACAAAAGGTAACCATACCAAGAGTCTCGAGAGGAAATGTTTCGGTAATTTCCTTGTTCTCGCGAACATCTTGGTGGGGATTTTCAAGTCTTGATAAGTGGTCGAACACGAGATTCTCCGCTCCTTTTTTATCACGAATAATGACATCAAATTCTTGGAGTTGGAGAATCTACCGGAGCAATCTCGGCTTAGCATCTTGCTTGGCAAGAAGATATTTGAGAGCCGAGTGGTCCGTATACACTATGGTCTTCGACAAGACTAAATAAGGCCGGAATTTCTTGAAATCGTATACCACAGCTAATAATTCTTTCTCCGTAGTAGTGTAATGTGCTTGAGCATCCGTCATGGTCTTACTAGCATAGTGTATAGGCTGAAAATGTTTGGTCTTACGTTGCCCTAAGACTTCACCTATCGCGTAATCACTAGCATCACGCATAATTTCAAATGGTAGGTCCCAATCCCGGGGAAACTAAAATCGAGCTTCGGTTAATTCTTCTTAGTATAATAAATGTTCAATTTCAACATAATATTTTTAGAAGATGAAAGGGGTATCTTTTTCAAGAAGATGGGTCATCGGCCGGGCAATTTTAGAAAAATCTTAAATAAATCGATGAAAAAACCTGGCGTGACCTAAAAAACTTCGAATGCCTTTAACAGAAGTCGGATGAGGGAGTTTAGCTATAACATCGACCTTAGCTTTGTCGACCTCAATCCCAGACTTTGAAATCTTATGTCCTAGAACAATGCCTTCTTTTACCATAAAATGGCATTTCTCCTAATTTAGAACTAAATTAGTGTTTTCGCACCGGTTGAGCATTTTGTCTAAATAGGAGAGGCAAGAGGAGAAAGAATCCCCAAAGACCGAGAAATCGTCCATGAAGACCTCCATTGTTTCCTTGATCATGTCATGGAAAATGGCCATCATGCACCTTTGGAACGTGCCCGGAGCATTACATAAGCCGAAAGGCATGCGTCAGTAGGCAAACGTCCCATAAGGGCAAGTGAAGGTGGTCTTCTCTTGGTCTTGCGGGTCTATAGGAATCTAAAAGTATCCCAAGAAACCATCTAGAAAACATTAGTATTCGTTTCCCGTGAGTCTCTCAAGCATTTGGTCCATAAACAGTAACGGTAAATGATCTTTACGAGTGACATCATTTAACTTTCGGTAGTCAATGCATACACGCCATCCCATAACTAATCGAGTAGGTATCAACTCATTATCATCATTTCAATTATGGTTATACCGCCTTTCTTGGGCACACAATGAACAGGGCTAACCCACGGGCTATCGGAGATAAAGGAGTTTGATACCTTCCTTTTTGATAACCTCGTGAATTTTTGGGTTAACTCGTCTTTGGTGTTAAATTCCCGGTTTAGAGTCAACCTCCTTTAATATTTTATGAGTACAAAATTGAGGGTCGATGCCCTTTATAACGGAGATTTTCAAAAGCGATGGCATGCTTATGTGACTTTGAAACCTTTAGAAGTCGGACCTTCTCATCTTCTTTTAAATCTTTAGCAATTATGATGGGTAGTTTATCGGTGCCCTCCAAAAATGCATACTCAAGATGAGAAGGTAGATCCTTGAGCCGAGCTCCGGAGGATGATCAATTGAAGATTTTTCAATTTTAGGTTCTACAAATCTATTCTTGTGAGGTAAGTGGAGATGATGTATCGTATTTAGAAATTCCTCAAGAAGACGAATGTCTCCCTCCAAATCATAGTAAGAGTCATCAATTTTTGGTGAAATTGAATCATCTTCAATAGCAAGGAAAGCATCGGTTTCTTCTAAAAGAAAGTCACTATCCCCGAAGGGAGTGAGAGTGGGAGAAGAGGTAGAAATAATCGGTTCTAAAGTGGGATTGCCACTTGTAGAAATTTCCGAGAATTCGAGCACTTCTTGAGCATACTCCCCACAAACTACGTCGATTACATCGATTCTATTAATCGACTCGGTATCATTGTAGAAGTATCTCTAAGGTTGACCAACTTTGAATGTTACGGCTTCATCATCATGGCGGAGAGTTAATTCTTTACCGTAAACATCAATAAAAGCTCATCCAGTCCTCAAAAAGGGTCTCCTGAGAATTAAGGGAACCCAAGGATCGACAACATAATCAACGACTATGAAGTCGGTCAGAAAATAGAACTTTCCTACTTTCACAAAGACATCTTCGGTAATGCCGGCCGGTCGAGTGGTCGATCAATCTGCAAGCTCAAGAATCATTTGTATAGGAGTAAGTTTGAGGAGTGAAAGCTTCTTTCATATAGAGAGAGGCATCAAGTTGATGCTTGCACCGAGATCGGCCAAGGCCAAGCATTCATCTAACTCCGGAAAATCACATGGAATGAGAAACTTGCCGGGGTCTCTAAGTTTTTCGGGCAACTTTTTGAGGATAACCGCCGAACAATTTTCATTTACCGATGTGGTGGTGGCTAATTCAAACAATTTTTCTTTGTTATTAAGGAGACTTTTAAACATTGTAGCAAACTTAGGCATGTGAAGAAGAGCATCCGCGAAACTAAGCTCGAAATGTAATTCCCTAAAGATTTCAACAAATTTCGAAGCTAGGAGATCATCTTTTTTACGGAGCTTTTGTTTGTTGGCTCTTGAAGGATAAGGTATAGACGGTTTAGGCTTAGGAGCAACAACGGGCTCATCAATTGGAGCTTGAATTTGGACTACCGGAGGTTGGATGTTTTCGGTACTTGGAAGCACCGTATCCTTTGTCACCTCGGGTTCCCGTTCCACCACCTTAGGAAGAGAAGAAGACGGGGGTGGAATTGGGGGTCCATCATAAGAAATGCCACTTCGGGTGGTGATTGCTTTCAAATCACCTCTCGGGTTAGCAATGGTGTTGCTAGGAAGTAAACCCGAAACCAAAATAGAAGCGGTATTCATTTTCATGAATTGACCAAACATGTTATTAGGCTCGATGTTAGAATTTGTTAAAGAGGTCATTTGGGTTTGCATGTTTTTCATCACCGCATCATTTGCCTTTATGTAGTTTGAGAAATCACTAGTCGTCACAACTTATGGATGATGAATCGGGGCTTGATAAGCCGGAGCTTGATAATTTTGGTTTCCTTGATTAACTCCTCTGTTTGATTGTAACCTTGATTGTACCGGGTTTGATTATTTTGCACATTCGGTTGAGCAAAACCTGGTGGTCGAATTTGGTTAGCTACATTTTGAGGGCGATATCCGGTATTTCCTTGATTATAGTTTACTGCGGCTGATGAAACATATCCTTGAATATTGTCTTGATAGCCTGAAAAAGTGTTTCTATCGGTGTGGCAGGACATTGTCGGTAAGAATGAGCAGCGGCCACAAGTATCACGTGATTCCTCAACAGCTTTTACGGAAGCTGGAGCTGGGGTTACTTGATGTTGTTTAAACATCGCGGTCATGGCACTAGTCACGACACTGGCTACGACACTGGCTATCTCTGAAGAATCAACATTACTTGCTTTCACTTGAGAAACAATCGGTTTGTTTCTTGAATTACGAACTTTTGATTTGTTTTCAATGATTTTCAACACATCTTGTGCACTTCTTTCCAAAAGATTGCCACCGGCGGCAGAATTCAAAGAATCTTGATCGGATGGGTTTAAACCATTGTAGAAGGTATCAAGTTGATGCAATTCGGTAAAACCATGATGTGGGCATGCTCGAAGGAGATCCTTGAAACGGTCCCATGCCTCACTAAACGTTTCTTCAAACTTTTGTTGAAAATTTGAAATTTCATTCCGGAGATTTGTTGTTTTTGAGGGAGGAAAGAAATGGTTAATAAACTTGGACACAAGATCGTCCCAAGTGAGAATAGAACGAGGAGGTTCTTTGTCGAGCCAAATCCGGGCTGGACCATCGATAGAAAATGGAAAAAGCATAAGCTTAATCGATGTCTCGGGCACATCTTTGTACTTTAACGTAGAAGTAATCTTGTTAAAATATCGAATATGAGCATGAGGATCTTCTTTCTCAAAACCGAAGAATTGTTTTGAAGTTACAAGATTGATTAGACTATGCTTGAGCTCGAAATGCTCAGCGGGAATGGGTGGTACTACGATTGCCTTCGCATAACCCTCAGTGGGTGCACGGAGTAATTCCGCCATAGTACGTTGATCGTCCATCGTAACTACGGGAGTCTCTATAAGAGAAAACGGTTCGACTCTTTATATAGAACGTCTACGATTATGATGTTTCAGAATCATAGAAGTAGGATTCGTAGAAGGTTCACCAATGAATTTTGACAAAGAGCGAGTTTCATACACTAAGAACAAAATAAGAGAAAATAAAAAAGAGAAAAATATTTTTGTAACCGATAATCAAACAAGTGTACGGTAGCTCTCTAGAAAAAGCACAAAGAAGCGGAGGAGCGGGTAAGCGCGAAGCTATTAAAAACCTTCTCCTTTTGGGTAGAAGTTCGTAGGATCGACCCTCCTTATACCTCTCTTATAGTTTGTAATCTAAAGGTGAGTCGAATTCATAAGTGACACAACGGTTGATTTTGTTGTTTTTCAATTTTTTTGGTATTTTTGATTACTTGAAAATATTCACAAATGAAAGCGATAACTTCACGGGGAAGGGTCTTCAAACACTAATCTTCAAAAGTAAACACGATAATCGCACACACCTCCCCGGCAGCGGCGCCAAAAATTGATTTCAAACTTAATATATATATATATATATATATATATATATATATATATATATATAATAAGATAATACCAATAAAGAAGATGAGTAAGTATTCCCGTAAGGTTTTAAAGAATAAGGAAAAAAAAAAAATTGCTTTTAACCAAAGCAAAATCCAAAACCTTCCCGGGTCGTTTCCCGACGAGGCGTGAATTAAAAATCGTGATTGCGTGTTTGAATAATCAAAGATTTGGTTTGGGATTCTATTTCTACTAATAATAAATTCAAAAACAAGAAAAGGCAAGCCTAAAACGAAAGCAATTAAAGCAAAAACACGAAAAACGATAACGAGATCAAAACCCGAGCTTTAAAAACCTAAAAGTATCAAATTTTAACCCTACAAAAGCAAATTTAATTTTTAAAGGTCCTAAATGATAAAAGAAAATTTAAAAAAAAAGAATTATATTTTTTTGACTTTTATTTTATTTATTATGAATTAAAATCAGATTTAATCTAAAAAATTAATTAAAAATACTAAACTAATTTGGAAAATTATGAAAAATTCAAGAAAAGTCCTTTGAACAATTCTAAGCCTAGGAAAAATAAAACGAGTCACACAGCTTATTGGAATAAGCTATTATTAAGCAAAATAAGGCTGAAAGCTAAAATGGCTAAAAAGAGATTAAGTATTAAATTTTGCAAAGTTATATAAAAAAATCCCAAGGGCGAGTGGTAGTAGAGTGTGGTGTTAAAACTAGCTTGAGGTTGGTTGAGGTCAAGGGTTCAAGCCTAACTCACCCTTGACTTCCCAATTTCCCTTGTTTTTTTTATTTTTGAAATTTACTTTTTGGAAAAGCTTCTAATAAGCTAAATAAGCAACTTTAACAAAAGCACTTTTTCTAAAATCCACTAATAAGCCAGAAATAAGCTACTCCATGTTGACAGATTTGGTTATTTTAAGCTAAGTGACTAAAAGGCTAACTGTTTGGCTTATAGAGACTAAATAAGCTAAGGGAAAAGGCAAATAAGCTAACACAGACTTAAATTTAAAACTAATAAGCACTAAGTACTAAAAATAAGCTAAAATGCATCTAATAGCTTTAAGACAGTTTAAGAAGAAAAAAGAACTTTAAGCCTTAACTGATTTTGCTTATAAGCTTGAATAAGCTCAAACCTAAGCTTAATAAGCTAAAAGCATCTTAAACATATCTTATTAAGAAAATCTAAACAAAAGTTAAGCAAAACTAATAGCTAAAATACTCAAATAAGCAAATAAGCAATTTTGGCTAAGAAGCTACTAAAACAGTCTGCAAGGTACTTTTTAAGCTAAAATTTAAGCTAGTTAAGCTATCATCTAAGGTCTAAAAGCTAAAAACAGATAAAGTCAATACTACAAGCTATAAGAAAAAGCAAAAATTAATCATTTTGAAAAACTAATAAGCTAGAAAAAGGCTATTGAAAATGGTTGTTTACCCTAATCTTACTTTTTTTGGTTTTTTTAAGTTTTATTTAAAAGACAAAAGGGCTACTGCAGCACTACTTTAAGCTATGAAAATAAGTTTTAAAAACTAAGATTAGCTCAAACAGATTGAGCTTATACAGTAATGAGCATATGCTATGAGTTTCAAAACCTAAGACTAACTTATACTACCCTAGATTTGCTAATGAAAAATGGATTTGAACTTTGAAAATAAAACTTGTAAACTTAGACAATTTTTCACTTAAAACACAGTTGATAAATGCACTATATATCAACTCATTTTTACTGCATAATAGACTTAAACAAGCATGAAAATGACACTTACAAGCTCCTAATCAAGAACTAAGCAAATAAGCCACATTATCAAACTTAAAATATCACAGATTAAAGCTATAGTTATATAATACCTAAAGCATGATTTTTAAACTTTAAGAGCTTAAACAAACTAACTTTTAAACTTTATTTGAGCTTATCAAATTAGACTAAAAGGTCAATAGCACTCAAGCAGTATTAACATAAGTTAATACTGCTTTTGCCAAACACCCCTTAAGAAACTTGAAAACCATTTTTAGCTTAAAACAGACTTAGAAATTTTATAAAAACTCAAAATAGATTAAGCATAAGGCTAAATAAGAACAAATAAGCAATTAAAACACAGAGATAAGCAATAGAAATAAGCACATAAGAGTAACCAGTTTTAAAGCAAAATAAGACAATTTTATATAAAGACATTAACAAAGAAAATTTAAACAATAAGCAAGCCTAAATAAGCAATAAACAATATAAGTAAGCAATAATAAGCAGTAAAAAGCAGTAAATAAGCAATAAACAATTTTAAGCAAAAAAATGAAAAGGAGAAACTTACAAAACCCTTTGCTCTAAACAAGGGCAAATAAGCTCTTAAGAGCTTTGTCTACAAGCTCTAGCTTGTTTAAAACAAGCTAGTAAAAACCTACAAGCCCTTCCAAGTCTGGCTTGTCATCTAAAATAGCTTTTTGATTGATTTTTTAGTAAAAAGGGCTTAAACACTATAAACTATTGTTGGGAATTAAATTAGCTTCTACAAGTTTATACTGGTGGATTGGAACTTCTACTGTTATTGAAAAATTCCTGCTCTGCTGAAAGATTGAAGAATTTAAACAAAGTATAAGTATTGCTATTTGTAATATAGTACTAGGCTAGTTATAGTTAGTACTGACAAAACAAAGTTTAGTACTGTTGTGTAACTTAGTACTGTTAGTTAGTTTATTTAGTACTGCTTAAGTGATATGCAGAGTTAAAATTAGGAATAGTATGCATGATCACTTAACGCGTTTTATAAAGACCATTAGGGTTTCCTTGGTGTATAAAAGGAACTCTTACGGCATAGTTAGACATACGCATCCAAGATAGAAAAGTCATAGTTATTTAGGCAAAACATATAGTTGTTTTGTGAATCATTCAATATATTAAAAGTTTAGAGAAAGTTCTTGTGTTACTGTTACATTGTTTCTTTTGGTGTATAAAGATTAGTTTCCGCATAATCTTTATATATTACTCAGGGTTTCTGTTAGAGTTGTTTTAGATTTACTAAGATAAATAAAGCTTTAACAAGCTAATTTAAGATCTATAAAAAGGGATCAACAAGTGGTATCAGAGCGGGTGTTCTGAAACCTTGATCAAGAAGAAACAAACTAGATCAAACTCTTTGTACAATCATTAGATCAAGACCTATAGATCTAGAAAGTACCCAAAACAATGCTCTTGCAAAACTGCCACTTCTGAAGCAAGGTGATTATGAAATATGGAGACTCAGAATAGAGTCATACATTTAACTTCAAGACTATGCTCTCTAGGAGATTATAAAGGTTGGCAATTCCTTCACGCCAATAGCATGAACCACTACAAACGCTGATGGTACATCTACTTCAACAATACCTATATATGTTACGTGTCTATGAGAAGATCCAAAAGAACATGATCTTAAAAGCCCGAATATTTGATGATGACTACTTCCAAGTGAGCAACTACTTCACTTTTAATCAATACAGAAGAAGCCAAGACCGTGTTGAATGCCATAAAGTAAGATTTGGTGGTAATGAAGCCACCAAGAAGACTCAAAAGACACTTCTGAAGCAGCAGAGTCACTTGACTCTATCTTTACCCTGCTTCAAAAAATTGTAAGCTAGTTAGCCATATTAGGTGAAAACATCTCTCAAGAAGATATAAACTTTAAATTCTGAGAAGCCTTCCTTTTTAAATGGATCATGTTATGTTGTGGTCTGTAGGAACAAAACCAGATCTGGGTCCTCAATAAGGTTTGGATGATCTATACAGACATTTTAAGATTGTTGAACAAGAGGTCAAAAGAAGTGTAACCTCAAGCTCACATTCAAATTCACAGAATGTGGCATTTGTTTTAACTCCTAGCAGTACAAATGATGTTAATACATCTAATGTTCATGTTAGTACTGCTAGCTCTTCACTTAGTACTGCTAGTACTACATATAATACAGCAATACTCTTGATTCCACAAATCTATGCTTTTCTGGCCAATCACTAAATGGTCTCAGTTGTTCATGAAGACTTAGAGCAAATCCATGAAAGATGATCTTGAAGAAATGGATTTGAAGTGGCAATTGGCATTACTAAGTATGAAAGCAAGAAAGTTTTATCAGAGAACTGGAAAGAAGATTATTATCAATGGAAGTGATATTGCTAGTTATGACAAGACAAATGTAGAATGCTTCAATTGTCATAAGATGGGACATTTTGCGAGAGAGTGCAAAAATCCTAGGAGTCAAGAAAATAGGAGCAGAAATCAAGACAGTTCAAGGAGAACTGTGAATGTGGAAGAATCTTCTTCCAAAGCTATGTTAGCTATATATGGAGTTGGATTTGATTGGAGCTTTATGACAGAAGAGAAAACCCCTATCAATTTTGCTCTTATGGCATTCTCAGATTCAGAAGTACACAATAACAAAACTTGCACTAAAACTTGTCTTAAAAGCTTTTAAGATCTTAAGTCTCAGTATGATAATTTAAGAATAGAGCTTAATAAATCTAAATTTGATTAGCCAACTATAAAAGAGGTTTAGCCTATCGTGCATAATAAAAAGTGTGCTTCTGTGAAGAACCAACTTTCTTCTACAAGAAAAATAAGGGTATGCTTTATGATCAAATTGTTGTTCTTAAAAGAGATGCCTCATTTAATGAATCAGAAATTAATGCTCTTAAGATTCAGATAGAAAGACTTAAGAAAGAAAAAGAAAGTAATCAGATTAAGATTGACAACTATGAAAATGCTTCTAAGAGCTTAGATAAATTGATAGGATGTCAAATATCTGATAACAATAGAAAAGGTGTGGGGTATAATGTTGTTCCACCTCCACCTATAGGCTCATTCGCACCCCCTACTATTGAAGTGAGTTAAATCAGTCTTAGGAGTTTTAAAACAGCCTGAATTTGAAGGATATGGAGTTAAGGTTAATAAGAGTGTTAGTGAAAATTCCTCTAATGAGATTAAGAAAACCTCTGGTGCCCCAATAATTGAAGATTGGATTTCTGATTGTGATGAGGATGAGACTTTGGAAAAGGTGTCAGAATCAGCTAAGGTTAAAAACCTAAGCAAGCTGATCAACCTTGGAAAATTAGTCAAAATCCTAGGATTAACAGTACTAACTGGAATACACCAATGTCTAAGAAATTAGGAGTTGGATTTCAGTTTACTCCAAAAGCTTGTTTTGTGTGTGAGAGTTTTAACCATCTAATTAAAGATTGTGATTTTCATGATAACAAGATGGTACAAAAACCTGTTTTGAACAATGTGAAAAAGGGGACTGGTCAAAGGGAAGTTAGACCAGTTTGGAATAATGCTATGAGGACTAATCATTAAAATTTCTCTAATTCCTGAAGAAATTTTGCTGTAACAGCAGTTTTAACCAAGTATGGCCTATTACCAATTAGTACTGCTAGGAAAAAATTCTTCAAGAACAGCAGCAACAGTTAGTCCTGCCAGGCCTATTAAGACTGATGCACCTAAACCCTTTGTGAATGTTGCAAAAACTAGACCAAATGCTTTTCAGAAGTCACATTCACCATCTAGGAGACCTTTTTACCAACAGACAGTACTTAAAAACATAAATTTAAATAACAAAGTTAATATTGTCAAGACAAATTCTGTTAATGTTGCTAAAGGAAAAAGAGTGACAAGTGCTGTTGGGGAACAAGGTATTGATGATATTAAGTCCAAAGCATGCTGGGTTTGGAGACCTAGAATTAAGGTTCTAGATCATGTCTCCAAAAACAGTAGATCATACATGTGTAAGCAATTTGACTATGTTGATCCAACAGGCAGAGTCAAGTCAGTAATGGCTTGGGTCCCAAAGAGAAATTAATTCTTTTATGAGTATTATGCAAGATGTTATGGATTGTATTTCTCTGTATTTGGAACTAACATTTACAGGTTTAAGGAGCTTAAAGTTTATTTGATTAATAAAGGATATGTTGATGAAAATGCTAGAATTAAGGGGAGGATATTGATGATCGCATGAACATCCTTTCAGTGTTGGTTGTATACCACACAACAAATGGTTATCAATTCACCATGTCTAACAGACAAGAAAGAATTGGCTAGTCCAGAGCAAACGGTTTCTGGTAAAGACTTCTCAAATCCGTTGATAGTTGATAGTTTACTCAAAACAATAATGTTTTAATCAATGCCACCATGTTTTTGCAATAAGCATTGGCTATTCCAGGGTCAAACGACAACTGGTAAAGAATTATCAAATCCGTTGATGGCTGATAGTTTGCCAAAAACTATTATTTCAACTAAGTTTTTGGGATGACTTAAGGTTAACTTTTGAATGAAATGGGTCAAAATTAGTATTTTGGTTTGACTAATAGCTTTGACTTCTATTCATGAGTTATGCATAAATATGGATCCTCATGAATTCTCACATGTCTATCTAGTTCTTTCTAGTGTGTTTGTGATGAATAGAGGCATGTTGTTGCATGGTTATTGAAGAAAAAGTTAATACTGGTAGGCAAATTGTTAATACTGGTGGGTTCAAAATTAATACTGCTAGTTAAGAAAATGCTTTAGATTGTGTTTTTCTTGGTTTTGAACTAACATTTGCAGGATAAGCAAAATTGATTGTCTATTATCAAGTGAAGTATTGTTTGAGGGGAGGCTATTAGTGGCTCAATATGCAGTCAAGTATTGAATGGAGGGATATGGTTTAATATCAAAATGTATGCTAAACGAGAATGCAAAAACATCTAGGCATACTCTAAAAAAAAAGAGGTCGGGATACAAAGGTACGTCAGTTCCGGTGTCCCCCTGAAAAGGTTTGTGATGAGGCAATCCATAAGGAGTATTGGTTGACAGAATGGGAAAAGGCTGCCACTACTCTGCTATCTAGCTTAGAAGCAGAACATGACAGTGGTAACATCAACTTAAGACCCAATCCTGGCAACACTTAATTAATTAAGATCCTTTGGGATTTTGGTTGCAGTTAAGTGGTCTCAGTTGCCAAGATTCCCATAGTGGGATTTCAATATCTCAAATAGGTTTGAGGCTGCATCTAAAAGTCCAATGAATCCCCCAACTCTCAGGAGGTTACACACCTGGAAGTGATGAGGGCAGCAAGAAACTTAATGAATTGACGGAATTGTGTACCAAACTATCTGAAAAAGTAACCAGCTTGGAGCAAGATCTCAAACAGACTAAGCAGGTTTATGGTAAGGCTCTTACAAAGTTGGTGAAAAAGGTAAAACATTTGGAAGATCAGCTCAAGTCTACAACAAAGAGGAGAAAGGCAAAGGTGATCATTTCAGATGAAGAAGAGGATTTGGTCTTAGAGGATCCTTCCAAACAGGGGAGGATTGTCCAGAGACTGAATATGAAGATGTAGAGACAAAACATGCAAAAGAAGTTGAGTATGGTGACATCTTGGAGCAGATTACCCCTTCAAAAGATGCAGCAAGTGAAGGTTCAAGAAAATATTGGAAAATCATCAGGGTTAGAGATGTCACAGTGGCATATCAAAGCTTTGAAGATATGCTCAAAGGATTTGATAGAGAAGATCTTGTTGCATTATGGAGCCTAGTTTAAAGAAAGGTTTAGAGCTGTAGAGCCTACTCAAGATATGAAGAAGCTTTATGGGTTGAATTGAAAAGAATATATGAACCAGACAAGGATGATACACTATGGAAACTACAAAGATATATGCATGATCCTTTGACTTGGAGATTATATGGATCATGTGCAGTACATTATGTATTTTCAACAAGAGGGCATTACATCTATATGTTTTTTCAGAAAAGGATTATCCTTTGACAACTGAAGTTTTGATGTTGATGCTCAGCAGAAGACTGCAAGTGGAAAGAAGATAAAATATGCAAAGAGGACTTAGTCAAGAAAATCTTCATAGAAGCCAACAAACCAAGAAGCTGAAGTATTTAGAAGAATCCTCTCAGAGCCAACAAGATTTAATTCAAGAAACTTGATGATTTGGAGCTAAATCACAAGTTTAGGGGAGGATTGTTGGGAATTAAATTAGCTTCTACAAGTTTATACTGCTGATGGACTTAGTACTGCTATTGAAGATTTGTACTGTTGCTGAAGATTGAAGAATATAAACTAAGTCATTAGTACTGCTAGTTGTAATATTAGTACTGCTAGTATTATAGTTAGTACTTTAGTACAATGGTTAGTACTATATAGTGTAAATTTAGGATTTGTATAGTTAGTTATTTAGTACTGCTTATGTGATATGCATGAGTTAAATTAGGAATAGATATGCATGATCACTTAACGCGTTTTGTAAGCCCATTAGGGTTTCCTTGGTGTATAAAAGGAACTCTTACGGCATAGTTAGACATACGCATCCAAGATAGAAAAGTCATAGCTATTAGGCAAAACATATAGTTGTTTTGTAAATCATTCAATATATTGAAAATTTAGAGAAAGTTCTTGTGTTACTGTCACATTGTTTCTTTTGGTGTATAAAGATTAGTTTCCGCATAATCTTTATATATTACTCAGGGTTTCTATCAGAGTTGTTTTAGATTTATCTAAGATAACTAAAGCTTTAACAAGCTAATTTAAGATCTGTAAAAAGGGATCAACAACTATGGAAAAGTTTATAGTGCTTAAGTAAAACAGCTTAAGTAAGTAATTTAAAGCTTATAAGAGATTATAAAATACTTTTAAAAACAGTGGAACATGAACTTTAAAAAACATAGAATTTAAACATAAAAACCTCAATTTTTCATTAAACTTAGGAAAACATTACAAGACTTAAAAAATGCAATAAGCTTAAAAGTAAACTAAAATAAGCTGTAAAGACTAGATGCCTTCAAAGGCTTACAAGGTCCCTATTTATAGAAAAATCTTCAAGTCTTGGGCTCTTCAAAGTGTGTTTCTTCTGTGAGATGAAAGAGAAGTGTGCTTCTTGTGTGAGTGCTTTTTCAAATCCATCCAAGCCATCCATTTTTGCTTGGTCTTCCAATGGGGTATCACAACCTTTTGATTATTGGGTCCTTAGCCACAATCAACGAATCAAAATTAGGGGATTTTCCAAGCGTGCAATTGGAGGTTTGTGAAGTAGGGTTGAGTTGTGAGAGTGATGGGTGAACAATAGGGTCACAAGGATGGTGATGGGTTTTTGGGGAAGATGGATGAACAGTGACTTGGCGGGAAAAGGGTGTGATATGATTTGGGAAAACGGGGTTAAGGGTGTAGGGAACGGGAGTGGTGAAATACGTTTTTAAGGTTTAAGGGTTAAAGGGGCTAACGGCGTTAGTCCCCTGCTTTTGTTAAGGACTGGCACCGTTAGTCCTTTTGGACTAAGGGTGTAAAGAGATTAGGACCTGTGGTGTGATGGTTTAACAAAGATATATGTTAGTTTGTGTGGGCTTGTTAAGGCAGATTCGGGCTTTTGTGGTCTTGGACTATTTTAGGCCTTTATTGATATAAAACCTTTTAAGGTTGTCTTCAAATATCTTAATGGGCTGACCCCATTAGATTGGGGTGCTGGGTTTGGTCCATTTAAGATTTCTTTGTTTTCTGCTTCGTCTTTGACTTGTTGACTTTTTTACTTTGACTTTGGCTTTTTGACTTTTCACGCTCTTTCTATTCTCGTGCTCGGTTTTGTTGGTTTTGGCTTCGTTTTTGTCATTTAGTAAATATCCGTTACCTGCACAGTATACAAAGCAAAACAAACATATATTTGGCATTTTATGTCCATTTTTGGTCATTTAGGCTCGTTTTAATAGGTAAAAGGTATGTGTAGTTAAGCACATACCAAAATCCTCCATACTAAACTATTGCCACGTCCTCACGCAATGCCATAAGTAAACAGTTTAGAAGACCAAGAATCTCAATCCCTCTTGACTAATTACCTCGAAGAGTCGCTAAGTGTTCATCAAGGGGAATTAAAAAATCATTAGTTTTGAAAAGCCCCATTTTGACCATTTTTAAATATTTACACTTATTACCTCACATATTTTTGTGTTTTTTTCCTTTTTCTCATTTTTTTTTTTACTTTTCTTTTTAAGCAACTAACTAACATGGTTGGACTTTCGTTACTTTTATAACTTTTAGGGTCACAGAACAAGAAGCACTATAATCCTAAAATGCCCAAAAAAGGATAAATTCATCGTCCCCGATTTTTCACTTGTCTCAAACCAAGCTTCCCAAAAAAAACGAAAATCACCGACAAATATAAGAGTAAAGATGCTAACACACTCTTAATTTGCAATTTGTAAAACTTTCACACTCCCACACATTATTATATCTTAGGTGAATGTGCTTGTTTCGAATTTCAACCATGGATCAACGTTTTGCAAAATTTCTATGCTTCACGTTCCACCCAAGAATAATGAGTTTGAAGGCGAGATCATCCCATGTAGCGACTTCGTCTCGGCACATCTCAACATTGCGGCTAAGTGACTAGGCTTTTGACACCCCACAGAGACTAGTATCGAGACTCACGGACCTTCGGTTTCAAAACCCTTGGATTTCCTTCCCGTTTTTTACATAATTTATTTATAACTTAAAACGAAATAGACTTATTTCAAAAGCATATTTAAATTTAAGAAAAAGAGATTTTCTCTATATTTATTAAATCACACTTAACATTAATATAATTATACTTATACCTTTTAAACCAAGGAAATCCTCGACCTTTTAGAAGGCTGCAACATCGGTTGTGAGCCGACAATATGCAGCAAAATTTTATCAGTCTCGGATTATTATTCTTACTATGGGGGCCTATTGAAGGCTGCAACTCGGTATGTTGAGCCGGCAAGATGTCAGCAAACTTTTATCACCCAAAGTTTTTTTATTATTATTGTATTTTTTTTTTCACAATATATAGAGAAATTTTCTTTAAGAAAATTTTAAGTAATAAATTTGAACTAAGACATAAATAAATTTTTGAATTCAAAAATTGTTGAGTTAAGTTAATTTTTCGAAAAGAGCAGAGTTATTTTTTTTTTTTTTTTTTTTTTTATTTTATTATAGTTAGGTTTAGAGCTTATGGAAGAAAAAGCCACAAACCTACACTTATAGCTCCTTAAGATTCCAACTAATCCTTGCTTAGCCATCTAACTCCATAAATAAACTACTCTATCATTGTCTCGTTCTTGCAAATTTAAAATCTTTAAGAAAAAGATCCGCGAATGCCTTTAGTCCAAGTTTTTATAACGGTTTAAAGGGTACAAAGCTAAAGAGCTCAACACCACGAGGTCGAGTCAAAATTTATTCTTATTCTACCCAGCAAGAAAGCCAACATTGTGATAAAACACTTATTTTGTTTTTGAAAATTTTCAATTTTTTTCATTTTTTTGGTATTTTGGTGGTAAAAACGGGATTACGTAAAAACAACGACTACATGCACAATCAAATCGATAGATCCCCCCATACTAGAATTAAACATTGTCCTCAATGTTTTAAGAAGGGTCTCTATGTAAATCTAAAGCCGTTTATTAAGTGTGCACAAAGATAAACGTTAGTCGATAAGATTGGATATTGGATTCCCATAATCATGCTAAGGGTTGAAGCTCGAGTGAACGAAGGACAATACCACGAGCACGAGAGTCTTCATAATCCAGGGTAATCCTGGACATACAACACAAACCACAAAACACGAGAAAGGAAGAGGCGAGCCTCTTCACAACACACTTATTCATTACTACTATTATTATATTAGGATAAGCATAGGTTGCCACCCACGAAGCGCTTGTTTATTAAAGAGTCACTAAGCTTGACTCGTCCTCGTATTCAATGATCCATGGGGAAAGTTTGGAGATCTAGGACAACCATCGGTGGTATGTCCCATCTAAAGTAGTGTTTTCGTCTATGACCATTCACCTTGAAGTTTGGCCCATCGTCTTGAGATAACTCAATGGTGCCATAAGGAAATACTTGGGTAACGGTGAATGGTCCAGTCCAGCGGGTCTTAAGCTTGCCCGAGAAAATCTTTAATCGAGAATTAAAGAGGAGGACTCGATCACCAACATTGAAAACGCGATTCTTGATCTTGGAGTCATGGATCCTCTTTGTTTTCTCTTTCTCGATCAAATAGTTCTCATAGGCCTGATCACGAAGTTCATTTAATTCATTCATTTGAACTTTTCGGTGATCACCCGCTGTCACAAGGTCATAATTACAATGCTTTAAGGCCCAATAGGCCTTATGCTCGAGTTTGATGGGTAGATGACAAGCCTTTTCGTACACCAACTTGTAAGGAGTGCACCCGATGGGTGTCTTAAATGCGGTAATAAAGGCCCACAAGGCGTCATCCAACTTATCGAAACAAAGCACGGTGTTCGCCTATGGTCCTTTCAAGAATGAGTTTCAAACCACGATTTGAAACCTCAAATTGCCCACTTGTTTGTGGGTGATATGCGGTGAGAGACGTAGATGTAACTCCGTATTTAATGCCATGACCTTTGCAAACTATCATTGCAAAAAATGGTACCCCAGGCCAATTCGCGTATCACTAATGATAGCACGAGGGGTCCCAAATCGGGCGAAGAGAGATTTTAAAAATTTTCACGCAACTCGGGCGTCATTGGTGGGGAGAGCTTTCGCTTCAACCCATTTTGACAAATAATCGACGGCCACGAGTATATACTTGTTCCCTCATGAAGACGGGAACGGGCCCATGAAATCGATGCCCCAAACGTAAAAAATCTCACAAACTTGAATTGCGTTTTAAGGCATTTCATCTCGTTGTGAGATTTTTCCCTGACGTTGACAAGCGTCACAACGGGTGACCAAGTCATGGGCATCGCGGTAAATGGTAGGCCAAAAGAATCCTGAGTCAAAAACTTTCTTGCCGGTGTAGTTGGCACCATAATGTTCCCCGGTGGGCCTATTATGGCAAGCTGTGAGGATATCAACAGCTTCTTGGCCATAAACACACCGCCAGATCACTTGATCTGCACAAATTTTAAACAAATAGGGGTCGTCCCAAAAGTAGTGCTTAACATCCTTGAAAAACTTATTGTTTTGTTGGGATGACATCCCTTTAATCACAAAATTCCCCGCATGGTAATTTGCAAAATCGGCAAACCATGGGGTACTATCATCACTACGAAAGGTAACCATTCGGTAATTTCCTTATTCTCGAGAACATCTTGGTAGGGATTTTCAAGTCTTGATAAGTGGTCGGCCACGAGATTCTTCGCTCCTTTTTTATCACGAATAATGACATCAAATTCTTGGAGTAGAAGAATCCACCAGAGCAATCTCGGTTTAGCATCTTGCTTTGCAAGAATATAATTGAGAGCCGAGTGGACCGATACCCCAACAGCTATGTCTTCGACATAAGACTAAATCGGCCGGAATTTCTCGAAAGCATACACCACGGCTAATAAGCGTCATTTTTCCGTAGTGTCTGTAATGTGCTTAAGCATCCGTCATGGTCTTACTAGCATAGTGTATAGGCTTGAAAATGTTTGTCATAACGTTGCCCCAAAGACGCACCTACCGCGCCAATCACTAGCATCACACAAAATTTCTAACGTAGGACCCAATCGGATGCTAAACCTAAAATCGAGCGAGAGTGGTTAAATCATTCTTAAGTATTTAAATTATGCACACAATATTTCGAGAAGATGAAAGGGGTATCTTTTTCAAGAAGATGGGTTCCATCGGCCCGGCAATTTTAGAAAAAACTTAAATAAATTTGATGATAAAACCTGGCCTTGGACCTAAAAACCTTCGAATGCCATTAAACGGAAGTCGTATGGGGGAGTTTTACTAAACAACGACCTTAGCTTTTGTCGACACTCAATCCCGACTTTGAAATCTTATGTCCTATAACAATGCTTTCTTTTACCATAAAATGGCAATTTCTCCAAATTTAGAAATATACTAAATTAGTTGTTTTCGCCCCATGTACTTTATTGCGATGGAGTTTGTATATTAATTATTAACACTTAAGGATTTATAACTTGCATCCTTTTTATTTACCAACTACATTTTTATAGATTTTTTTTTTGACTTAAATTAATTAATTGATTTAACACATTATTTTTGCAAATAGTAAAAATTTCGTTTTAGAAAACCAAAGTATAAACTCGAACTAAAATTCTTATTTATAAATGATGTTTAACTCATCATCGATAAAGCTTTTTCTCTGAATATGTTGATTAGACTTTTAAGAGTAAAACTCTAATTTGTAAAAATTAAAGAGAACACGTATAATTAATCATTTTAAGAGCTCCTGGGAAGAAAAATCACAAGTTATTCTTATAAGCCTTTAAGTTTTCCAAATAAACTTTGTTTAGCATCCTAATTCGTAAACAACACTATCATCTCTTATTCTTCACAAAATAAATTTGCAAATACTTAGCCTATATAAAATCCAACTCGGCATATTTAAAATCTACTTGAGATTAGCACAAGTTTTCATTTACTAATGATTTCAAGTCTAGCATGTTTAAAGTCTACATGAGACTAGCACAAACTATCATCATTAATTGTTAAGGGAGAAAGCTAGAACTCTACACGTACGATCGGGTCAAAAATTACTTCTTATTCTTACCAGCGGAAAACCTACATTTGTGTCTTAACACTTTTTTTTTATTTTTTATATATGACTAAAAATTTAAAATTTTTGGTATTTTTGTGGGAAAACGGGTACGTGAGAACAAAACAATAAGCAAGCAACATCAAATCGATAGATTCCCTTCCCCAAACTAAAACGAAACATTGTCCTCAATGTTTAAAGTCGGGTCTCTACGTAAATCTAAGCCGTTTATGAAGTATGCAAAGATAAACGTTAATCGATAATGATGAAAGGATATGGATCTCCCCAAACTAATTTCACACAAAACAAAGGATGAAAAAGCTCGAGTAGAACGGGAAAACAATACCGGACACCAAGAGGCTCAGAGAATTTGTGGGTTGACCTTTAAAAAGACTCAAACAAAACAAGCAACAAACATCGATGAAAGACGGGTACAGGTGTCATAGCCTGAACTCTCTCAACACAACACTATTAGATAAGAAAATAGAAAGATATGCATGGGGTGACTCCACGAAGCAGGCTCTTGTTTTTGGTTACCGAGTCGTCAAGCTCGACTCAATTCCCTGAATTTAGTTGTCCTTAGGGAAAGGTCTGGAGGTTCCGGGATAAACCAATGGTGGTAGTTATCCCCTCACATAGTAGTGCTCTAGACGGTGGCAGTTGACTTTGATAATTAGACCATCGTGTGAATGAGCGACTTGGCAGTGCCATAAGGATAAAGGTGTATCCCCTCCATAATAGTGCTTAAGACGGTGGCAATTGACTTTGAAATTAGAACCATCGGTATGAGACAACTTGGCAGAGCTATAAGGATAAACTTTGGTGATTGTGAAAGGACCGGACCATCAGGACTTAAGCTTTCTGGAGAAAATCTTTAATCAGGAGTTGAAAAGCAAGACTTGATCACCAACATTGAAGATTCGGTTCTTTATCTTGGAATCGTGTAGCTTCTTTGTCTTCTCCTTGTAGATTAGCGAATTCTCGTAAGCTTGATCAAGAAGCTCGTTGAGTTCATTGAGTTGAAGCTTTCGATGATCGCCTGCGGTCTTTAAATCGAAGTTGACATGCTTAAGAGCCCAATATTCTTTGTGTTCTAATTCAACTGGTAAGTGACACACTTTTCCATAAACTAACTTTTACAGAGTGTATCCAATTGGAGTTTTGTAAGCGGTCCTAAAAGCCCATAATGCATCATCTAGTTTGTCAGACCATGAGGCACGGTTTTCTCCTACCGTCCTCTCTAAAATTCTTTTGAGACCTCGATTCGTGACTTTAACTTGACCACTCGTTTGAGGGTGGCAAGGAGTGGAAAGATGATGGGTGACACCATATTTTGACATGACTCTTGCAAACTTATCTTTACAAAAATAGGTCCCACGATCGCTTATAATTGCTCTAGGAGCACCGAATCGGGAGAAAATGGATTTTAAAAACTTGACAACTACTCGAGCATCGTTGGTGGGGAGCGCTTTCACTTCAACCCATTTGGATAGATAATCGACGGCTACCAGAATATATTTGTTACCTCTAGACGACGGAAAAGGTCCCATAAAATCAATACCCCATACATCGAAAATTTCACAAACTTGGATTGCATTTTGAGGCATCTCATCACGTTGAGAGATTTTGCCTTGTCTTTGACATGCATCACAAGATTTGATCAATTCGTAGGCATCCTTATAAATCGTAGGCCAAAAGAATCCGGCGTCAAATACTTTCCGAGCTGTGATGTTGGCACTGTGATGGCCCCCGGTGGGTCCTTCATGGCAAGCCTTGAGGATTTCAAGAGCGTCTTGGCCAAATACACATCTACAAATGATTTGGTCCGCACATGTACGAAAGAGATAGGGATCATCCCAAAAGTAATGCTTCACATCTTTGAAAAACTTTTTCTTTTGTTGACTCGTCATTCCTTTGACTAGAAAATTCCCCGCGTGGTAGTTTGCTATATCGGCAAACCACGGGGTATTTTGGTCATCATGAGAAGTCACCATATTCAATGTTTCAAGAGGAAAAGTCTCGGTAATCTCTTTTGGATCAAAAACATTTTCGTAAGGGTTTTCAAGACGAGAGAGGTGATCGGCTGCATAGTTTTCAGCTCCCTTGGTATCAATTACTGAGAAATCGAATTCTTGAAGAAGTAAGATCCATCTAAGCAATCTTGCTTTGGCGTCTTTCTTGTTGAAGAGGTATTTCAATGCGGAGTGGTCTGTGTAAACAACACTCTTGTTCATGATTAGATATGATCGAAACTTCTCAAAAGCGTAAACAACTGCAAGCATCTCTTTTTCCGTTGTTGTGTAGTTTGTTTCTGCTTCGGTCATGGTCTTACTAGCATAATGAATTGGTCGGAAATGCTTCTCAATTCTTTGCCCTAGGACCGCACCTATTGCATAATCACTTGCATCGCACATGATTTCAAAAGGTTGGTCCCAATTCGGAGCAATGAGAATTGGAGCTTCGGTTAACTTCTTTTTCAATGTTTGAAAGGCAAGAATGCAATCTTCTGAGAAAATGAAAATAATATTCTTCTCTAAGAGATGGGTCATGGGTCGAGAGATTTTGGAAAAGTCTTTGATAAATCTTCGATAGAATCCAGCATGCCCGAGAAAACTTCTGATTCCTTTAACGGTTGTTGGGTGAGGAAGCTTTGAAATTACATCAACTTTGGCCTTATCGACTTCAATTCCTTTTCTAGAGATCTTATGTCCTAAAACAATGCCTTCTTTAACCATGAAATGGCTCTTTTCCCAATTTAGTGCTAATTTGGTGTCTTCACACCGTTTGAGCATTTTGTCTAAATTGGCAAGACACGAGGAAAAAGAATCTCCGAAAACTGAAAAATCGTCCATAAAGACTTCCATTGTTTTTTCTATCATGTCGTGAAAAATGGCCATCATACAACGTTGAAAAGTTCCGGGTGCATTGCACAAACCGAATGGCATACGACGGTACGCGAAAGTTCCGTATGGGCACGTGAAAGTAGTTTTCTCTTGATCTTTAGGATCAATTGGGATTTGAAAATACCCTGAAAAACCATCTAAGAAACAATAAAATTCGTTGCCGGCTAATCGCTCTAACATTTGGTCCATGAATGGTAACGGAAAATGGTCTTTACAAGTTGCTTCGTTCAACTTTCGATAGTCGATGCAAACTCTCCATCCCGTGACTAATCTTGTAGGCACCAATTCATTTTCTTCGTTCTTGACAACGGTCATACCACCTTTTTTAGGAACACAATGGACCGGACTAACCCATGGACTATCCGAGATCGGATAAATCAATCCTGCGTCAAGAAGTTTTTCTACTTCTTTCTTGATGACGTCATGGATTTTAGGGTTAACCCTCCTTTGATGTTGGACTGAAGGTTCGTAATCATCTTCTAAAAGGATTTTGGTGTTCGAGAGCAAAACTTGGATCTAAGCCTGGATTTTAGAAAGTTTCCAAGCAATTGTTTGTTTTCGGTTTTTCAGAACGTTTAATGAGTGATGGGCTTTTCTTCTTGTCGCAAATCTTTTGAAATTATGACTGGAAGCTTGTTTTTTTCTCTAAAAAGCATATCGAGAGCGGATGGTAACTCTTAAAGAAAAAAACTTTGACTTCGAGAAGTTTCAGACTTTTGGTTTCATAAGAAGTGCATATTCGTGTAAAGACTTCTTGTGGTCCTCACTCTCACTCAGCGCGTAAGATCTTTGTTGAAGTTTCGGGTGAGTAAACTCTTGGTTTGGGTGCTGGGGTAATGGATCATGTTGAGAAGTGCGCGCGAATGAAGAATGTACCCTCGGGATGTAGTATGTAGATTGAAAACCTGAGTGAAATGGTTCATCAGCGATTATATAAAAGCTTGCGGCTTCCTCAAAGAGTAGGAAAACCGCTTTCACAAAAGGAGTAAGTGTTGGAGATGAAGTGGAAACAATCGGATCGTAGTACGGAGAAGGATTGTTGTAAGCAACGGAATCGGAAAATCCAAGTACTTCTTGTGAATAAATTTCACAAGCAGCATCAATTAGATCAACTTTCTTCAACGATTCGAGATTGTTGTATGAAATGGAAGGTGCATCACCACATTTAAGGGTTAACGATTGATCATCATTCCTAAGAGTAATCTTCTTGTAAACATCGATTAAACATGAAGTCCGTCCTAAGAAAGGGTCGCCCGAGTATTAACGGTACTCGAGGATCGGCTATAAAATCAAGAACAACAAAATCGGCGGGAAAGTAAAACTTCCCTACTTTGACAAAAACATTTTCGGCGACACCGGTTGGTTTGGAAATTGTACGGTCGGCTAATTCTAATACCATTTTTGTTTCAGTTAGGCCCGGGAGTTGAAGCTTTTTCCAAATGGATAAATAGGCTTATGAGATTGGATGACTAGCACCTAAATCGGCAGGGTAAGTAACTATCGAACTCCGAAAAATCACATGGAATGAGAAATCGATCGGGGTCACCTAGCTTTTCTGGAAGCTTTTTTAGGACAACCGCACTACAATTTTCATTCAACGGCGTTTTGGTCAATTCGATCAACTTGTCTTTGTTATTTAACATCTTTTTAAACATCGACGCAAACTTTGGCATATGAATGAGAGCATCCGCAAAACTAATCTCAAAATGAAGATTTTGAAAGATTTCCATAAACTTTGAAGAAAGAATGTCATCTTTTTCACGAATCTTTTGTTTGTTGAGTCTCGACGGGTAAGGCAAATTAGGTTTGGCTTTGTTAGCAACGAAAGAAGGTTCTTCGATTGGATCTTTGTCTTTGGTTTGTTCTTGGACCAAATAGAGGGGTTGGATTGTCTACGGTGTCGGTAGCTGTATCCTTTGTCACCTCACTTTCCTTTTCCTACCACGGGGCGGTGGAAATCGGAAGGTCCATCATATGAAACACCACTACGAGTCGTAATTGCCTTGGCTTCATTCCTAGGATTTGGGATGGTATTGCTTGGTAAAGTACTTGAACTTGAAGGTTGGTTGGTGTGATAGCTTTGCATGAAACTGAGCATCATTTTCTGAAAATCATCTTGCTTCTTTTGAGAATCATTGTAAACTCTTTGAAATTCATTTTGTTTTCTTTGAAAATTATCCAACTTCATTTGTAAGTTATTCATGTTCGCATCATTAGCTTTAGCATAACTTTCAAAATCGGTTTTGGACACTCCTTGAACTTGTGAAACGGGAGGTAAAGCTTGATTAACCAAAGGTTGATTTGTTGGTTGTTTGGTGTATTGTACGTTTCTTTTATGTTTTTATGTTGGTTTGGTCTTTTTGTTGGTTTTGTGTGTATTTTTTTGTTCTGGTGGGCTTGGTAAACTTGATTTTGGTTGTTTTGACGGTTTTGGTTAAAATTTGTTCCACGGTTTTGGTTGAAATTAGAATTGGTTCCTTGATAACGGTTTTGGTTGTTTTGAACATTTGGTTGATTGAAACCCGGTGGTTTCATTTGACTTGCCAAATTGGATGGTTGGTTTCTTTGAAGAAAATTGCCAACGGCTGCGGTTTGTTGAAATTGTTGGATGTTGTCAAATAAACGGGAAGGGAAAATCATTTTCCACTCGAGTTAACGGACAATGGTTAAAATTGTGATTCAATCCACACGTAACACATACTTCCTTAACCGCTTTGACGGGTGCGGGAGTAGTAACAACTAAATCTTTCATTTCATTCATCATTTGTTTTATCTTGATAGTCATCTTATCCTTAAGAGAAGCGGCTATTTGTTGCATATCGAAAGAATTATTAGAAGGTGAAGAAGTAGAAAGAGGGAGAATCTTACTCACTCTTGTATCCTTAGCACGTCATCTGGAGTAACGAACTTTTGACTTGCTTTCAATTTGGTGCGCTAAACCTTCTTGAGGCATCTTGTCTAAAAAATTGCCACCCGCGGCGGAATCTAAGGCATCTTGATCGTCTTGAATTAAAAAGATTGGTAAAAAGTATCGAGTTGGTGTAGTTCCGAGAAGCCATGGTGAGGACATTGACGAAGGAGTCCTTTAAAACATTCCCATGCTTCATTGAAGGTTTTGTTTGGTTCTTGGAAAAAATTAGTGATTTTGTTTCGAAGATAAGTTGTTTTTTATGGTGGAAAGAATTGGTTTATGAATTTTGAAACAAGGTCGTCCCATGTGAGAATTGATCTTGGAGGTTCCTTGTCTAACCAATCTCGGGTTTCACCGTCTAGAGAAAAAGGAAAAAGCAAAAGCTTTATCGAAGTGTTCGGAATTTCGGGATGTCTAAACGTTGAAGTGACCTTGTTAAAAAATCGAAGGTGATTGTGGGGGTCTTGTCTACCCGTAAACTTATTACTTTGCACAAGATTGATTAAAGGTTGTTTAAGCTCGAAATTATTTGCATTAATTGGTGGGACAACTATAGCATCTTCATACCCTTCGATGGGTGCTTGTAACATTTGGGCCATCGTACGATTGTCGGCCATTGCAACAATGTTATGATCGACAATTGGTTCTTCTAAATCAAAATTTTCAACAACAACCGGAAGAGTTTGTTGTTGTCAACGTCTTTGAGATTGCGAACGAGTGCGCATAAAAAGGAAAAACTAAAAATTAAAAAGTAAAACTTTACACTAATTTTTTTTTTAGCAATGAATTTTAACGGTTACACGAAAGAGACTTAAACCAAATAATCAACTACTTCACGGTAACTCTCAAAAATTGCTTTTCAAGGTGAGCCGTACTTCGTAGTGACAAAAAATGGCAAGTGTTAAATCTTTTGTCCGATTTGGGAACCAATTTTTTTGGATTTTTGAATTATAAAACAAGAATGAAACTTTCGAGGGTGAAAGGATCTTCAAACCAAATAAACTAAAAACGAAGGAATCTTAACCACTAGTCCCCGGCAGCGGCGCCAAAAACTGATTAACAGTTTAGATACACAATAAAATATACTATAAAAATAATATTCCACAAGAGCAATTAAGAAAACTCTCTAAGGAAATTTCACTCTTAAAAATATATAAAATATAATATATAATACGTATATTTAACCGGATAATTATGATTACCCGGGTCGTTTCCCCAACGACTAGTGAAATTGAAACCTCGTTTAAGCTTGGATTCTGATTTGAATGAAGCAAAGATATTTTTGATAATCTATATCTACTAAATAAAAAGCAACAATTAAAATTGAACAATCAAAGGCAATTAAACAATTAAACAAATACGGGAAACAAATAAAAAATGACGATTAAGCAAATAGACTAAAATTAAACCCTAAAATTGCAAACTAATTTTCTACACCTAAATTAGGATAAAAGAAAATTTTAAGAAAAATAAAAATATTTTTTTTAGATTATTTTTGAATTTTTTTTATCAATTAAAAACTATTTAATTCTAATTAAATCCTAAAAATAGAAAATAATTGAAATTATATTTTTCCTAAGTAAAATAAGTAAAAAGAAAATTTAAGAAAAAGGAATTACTATTTTTGGCTTTTTAGATTAAAAGATATGATTTTTCTAAAATTTAAACTAATTAAAAACTATAAAAATAATAAAACTATTAAAAATAAAATCCTAAAAATTTTATAAAAATTATACTAAATAAAGAAAATATGCAGAAATTTTTTAAAAATGAAAGCCCTAATTTTTATCTTTTTAATAAACTTTAATTAAACTAATTAAAAATTTAACCTAATTATTAATTAAAAAAACTTAATTAAACTAATTAATAACTTAAACTAAGGACTAATGGTGCAAAGAGAAAAGAACTAACTGAGAAACTAACTAGCTAACGGAGGGGTTAACAATGAAAATTAAAAGTTACACTACCTACCCTGAGATCCCAACTCGATTACAAACTAAGCCCAAAATAAGATGAACTATAAAAAAGTGCTTATCAGAGGAAACTCAAAAGAGCTAAGTTGTAGATAAGCGGGGATGAACAACATAATAAAACATATGGGATGGAAACCACTGATAAGCTTCATAAAGCTTGTTATTATAAGCTGTTTACAAAAACATGGCTTATCCAATGGTTTTTTGGCTAAATAAGCTGTAACAAAGCTCCAAATAAGCTTAAAGTAAAAACTAAAAGCTGTTCTAAAATCCCAAGATGTGCTTAAACTAATTGAGAAAAGAAACAAAAGCTGGAAACACTTTTAAGCTATTGAAAATGATTATGAAAATGGCTAACTCAGGAATTAAGCTAAAATGCACAAAATCAAATTAAGCTAAAAAGCTCAAAAAGCTAAACTAGACTATAAGCTTCAGAGAACTTAAAAATCAACTTATTAACTATCTATTTAAGCAATAAAATCAACTACCTTAAGCTAGGATTCAAATTTTAAGAAACTAGTGTTCTAACCTACTGTTTTTGGTCTTTTGGCTGTTTAAGCTGTTTTTTTAAGCAATAATTAAGCTAGCAAATAAGATTTGAAATGAAATATAAGCAAATATTATTCTAATACTACTAGAAAACTAACACATATCTTAAATTTAAGCCCTAACTCCTACAATAGCTAAGCTAATATTGAGCTTAAAGATCAGCAGTACCTTCTGATGAAGGTGCTGCTGATGCAATTGGTAAACAAGCAAGGGCTTGTGCAGGCAAACCTATGGTGCACCCACACTTTAAAAACTCCTATTGAGTGATAATAAACACAATGCAAACTTAAAACAAGGTTTAATAAGCTAAGCTCAAGCTTATGACTAAATAGGAAAAGGAGTTAAGCTCCCCTGGTGCTAGAATGAGGAAATTAAGCCTCAAATTCATTTAAACTTAAAACTAACCATTGAAATCTTTTTAAAACTTATTATCTTTATAAAACTCAGCTGACTAAAGAGTTATATTACCAAATAATATTGACATTTGATGGTCAAACTTGCTTAACCAAACACCCCTTTCAGAACTTCAAGGATTTAAAAAGCTTTTAAATGAAATCTAATATTGAAATGAACTATTACCACAGATGCTAACAATAGCATACAAACTAACTTAATTAACATGAATGAACAATTAAATAAGCAATAATCTAAGATTTAAGCTAATTTACTTCATTTTTGGTTCTTTTTAAGAGTTTTAAAGACAAAGTAAGCTATAATAAGATCTAATTTATATTTAGCAAAAACTAAATTAACCCTATCTAATAAGCAGTATGGGAAACAAATAAGCACAGATAAGCAGGTAAATTAAGCAAATAAACAGATAAGCAACAAATTAAGCTAAAACTGAAATAAAAGAGGACTAACAGTTTAGCCTAGCTTAAACAAAGGCCTCAAATGCTCTTAGAGCTTTGCTACAAGCTCTCCTAGCTTATAAATAAGCTAGGAGTTAAGTCCTTGGGAGCTCATCCAAAGCTAGCTCCCCTTCCATAGCTTATAATCAAAATAAGACAAAGAACTTTAGGCTGGTTTAACGATTTAAGTATATTAAGATCTAATTTAGCTCAATTGTAAGCTTATAGACTCACAAGAGCTTAAATGAGCTTTTACCATGCTTTTGAGACATATGCTAGTATAGTGAGGAATAAGAAGAGGGTAATAAGAGGCTTTAAAAATTAAAACAAAACTTATGAGAACTAAAAGAGATTTTTATTAATAATCAAAAACAGCTTACAAGAGAAAAGGAAATTACATTTTAATTAAAAACAAACTAAATTTTTGCTTAAAAGAAAAATTAAAAAGAAAAAGATATCTTGTGTGTGAAATGTGAGGGCCTTTTATATGCTGTTGAGGAAGCTTCTAGCCTTCCTTCTCTTGCACGCCCCATCTAATCATGACCATTCAAATCTTCAATCATTGGAGATAATATGAGCCGATTGATCAAAATCCTCTTAACACGATTGCCAGCGTGGCAATCCATGATAGAGACATTTGTGTTAGTTCTGTGGGAGGGTCTAGTGTAAAATCCTTTCATCTTTTGTGCTTTCCCTTATCCAACGTGGCTCTTTGCTTGTATGAACTTAATGAGAGCTTGGAGATGACTAATCTAACCCTTGAATTTGTGTTGTTCATCACTTGAATTACCATCCGTACCCTTTAATTTTGAAAAACCCCTTGATTTACCCATGGTAACTAGCGGAGAAGACGATGAATAGTACTTGGGATCTTGGCACCAATTTTTAACTGAATAAGGTAATTTCAGTTGGAAGTTTGGCATAATTGCATAAATGGTCCTTGTCTTTCCTTTACTAAAGTGTAGTGTAAAAACCACTTTCAAATTGGCTTTTTTCAATTCCCCTGTAGTTTTTAATAAAATTGAAAGGGACTAGTAAAATGGTCTTTATGATTGGGTCTTATTGGTTTAAATGGATCCAGATAAGGTATTTTTAGGGTAGTTAAAGCCCATTAATGTTTCTTTGGGCCCAATACGGGGTGAGGGACTTTGTGAAACTGGAGGGTGAAAAATGGAATGTTTTTTATTATGTTTATGTCCATTATTGGTTAACTTTTTGTTGACGGATTTTACAGCGTTTTTTGACCTTTTTCTGGCTTCGGCTTTGATTCTTTGGCTTCTTTTTGTACTCTTCTGATTCTCGTGTTCGTGCTTGCCCGTTTTTGACTGTTTTCTTGTGATTTTTGATATATCCGTACTTGAACAAACAAAATACAAATACAAGCATATTTTTGCCATTTTTGGTCTGTTTTGGGTTAAGTGGGTAATTAAGTACGAACAAAACGATATGTGTATTTACAAGACTTTATCAAAATCCCCAAACTAAACGATTGCGTGTCTCAACGCATATCAACATGCCTTAGAACCATAATACCTCGAAACTTTTCCCAAAACTAAACCTTTACAAAGTAGCAAAGATTTTGTTAGAGATTAATAGATCACAAGTTATAAAACACCCGATTTCCCATTTTCTAAGATTTTTCTCTTTTTATGATTTTTTTTGATAATTAACTACCTAACACAACTTTATTTTGTTGACATAATGTTATTTGTTTTCATAACCTCATTGGTAACTTTAAGGATCAATAGAACAAAAAGCACAATTAATGTCTAAAAGAGACCTTCATCATCCCAAATTTTCACTTTTCCCATGCTAAGGCTAAAAATAAGATCACCGTTGATTACGAGCTATGATGCTATAGCCTACTTATAATTACAAACTTATGAAATTCCTCTTCTGACATAAATCATATATTTAGTGTGTGTGTTCAAATTAGTTTTAAACCATTAAAACCACATATTAATAGTATGAAAATCCGACCAAGCTTTACACATGGGCCTTTTGCTAATATGTTAATCACTTAGCAAGATCACATCTCAAAGCAAACAAAAACCTCCTTAGCTAAGACATCGTTGGTTCACTTTGTTCCCATAATGAACTCTTCTCTAAGCAATCCCACCGTCATCGGTAAGTCTAAGCTTTTTGACACCACCAATCCGTAGAATTCCTAATCGAAAAACCGCATGAACTTCCGATGAAAAAGCCTTGTAGACTTTTGCAAACCTTAGTTCAAAAGAATACCTTGGCTTTAGAAAAGAAAACTTTTACTATTTATTTTCTAACTTGCAACATTATTATTTACTATTTACATTATTAGGCTAGGAACTGGTATCCCTTTTCTTTCGACGACACATCGGCCACGCCTCTGACAAGAGCTCGTGTACTTATTATGATACCAACCCTAAATATACAACCTCCATCCTTTCTTTTGATGTCACATCGGGAGCGAACCGACAAATGCCCATGTACTTTATTGCGATGGAGTTTGTATATTAATTATTAACACTAAGGATTTATAACTTGCATCCTTTTTATTTACCAACTACATTTTTATAGATTTTTTTTGATTATTAACCAATTAATTAATTTAAACACATTATTTTTGCAAATAGAAAAATTTCGTTTAAGAAAACCAAAGTATAAACTCGAACTAAAGTTCTTATTTACAAATGATTAGCTATTACAACGATAAAAGCTTTTTCTCATGAATATGTTTTGATTAAACTTTTAAGATTAAAACTCTAATTTGTAAAATTAAAGAGAACAAATAATAATTAAATCATTTTAAGAACTTCGGCGGAAGAAAAACCACAATTATTCGTATAAGACCTTTAATTTTTCCAAATTAAACTTGTTTAGCATCCTAATTCGTAATCAACACTATCATCTCTTATTCTTTGCAATTTAAAATCTCTAATAAAGAAATTCGCAAATACTTAGCCTATATAAAATCCAACTCGGCATATTTAAAATCTACTTGAGATTAGCACAAGTTTTCATTTACTAATGATTTCAAGTCTAGCATGTTTAAAGTCTACATGAGACTAGCACAAACTATCATCATTAATTGTTAAGGGAGAAAGCTAGAACTCTACACGTTCGATCGGGTCAAAAATTACTTCTTATTCTTACCAACGGAAAACCTACATTCGTGTCTTAACACTTTTTTTTGATTTTATTTTTATAACTAATAAGAACTTAAAAAATTTAAAATTTTTGCTATTTTTGTAGGAAAACGGGTACGTGAGAACAAAACAATAAGCAGGTAATATCAAATCGATAGATTCCCTTCCCCAAACTAAAACGAAACATTGTCCTCAATGTTTAAAGTCGGGTCTCCCTAACTATAACTAAGCCCGTTTATTGAGTATGCAAGATATACGTTTAATCGATAAGATGGAAAGATATGGATTTCCCCAAACTAATTTCAAACAAAGGATGAGAAGCTCGAGTAGAACGGGACAAATCAACCGGACATGAGAGGCTTCATAGAATTTGTTGGTTCGATCCTACAAAATCACAACAAACATGCAACAAACATCGAGAAATCGGAGAGAGTACAAGCCTCTCTCAACACAACACATTAGGTAAGAAAATAGAAAGGATAAGCATGGGGTGAACTCCCACGAAGCTGCTTGTTTTTGGTCACCGAGTCGCAAGCTTGACTCGATCCCTGGATTTAGTTGTCCTTAGGGAAAGTCTGGAGATCCGGGATAACCAATGGTGGTGTATCTCCTCCATATAAAGTGCTTTAGACGATGACAATTGACTTTGAAATTCGAACCGTCGGCATGAGACAACTTGGCAGTGCCATAAGGATAAACTTCGGTGATTGTGAAAGGTCCGGACCATCGGGATTTGAGCTTTCCTGAAAAAATCTTTAGTCGGGAGTTGAAAAGCAAGACTTGATCACCAACATTGAAGATTCGTTTCTTTATCTTGGAATCGTGAAGTTTCTTTGTCTTCTCCTTGTAGATTAGCGAATTCTCATAAGCTTGATCACGAAGCTCGTTAAGTTTATTGAGTTGGAGCTTTCGATGATCACCCGCGGTCTTTAAATCAAAGTTGTCATGCTTAAGAGCCCAATATGCCTTGTGTTCTAGTTCGACGGGTAAGTGACACGCTTTTCCATAAACTAACTTGTACGGAGTGCATTCAATTGGAGTCTTGTAAGCGGTCCTAAAAGCCCATAATGCATCATCTAACTTTGTCCTGACCATGAGGCAACGTTTCTCTGACCGTCCACTCTGAAGATTCTTATTGAGACGCTCGATTTATGACTTCAACTTACCACGCATCGTTAGAGGTGGATAAGGAGTGGAAAGACGAAATGTGACTACCATATTTTGACATAACTCTTATCAAACTTATCGTTACAAAAATGGGTCCCTCGATTCCGCTTATAATTGCTCTAGAGCATCAGAATCGGGAAAAAAAATATTTTAAGAGCTTAATAACAACTGACTCTAGCATCGTTGGTGGGGAGCGCCTTGGCTTTAACCCATTTAGGCAAGATATTCTACTAACGCTACTGAGAAATATATTTGTTTCCTCTAGACGACGGAAAAGGTCCCATAAAATCGATACCCCAAACATCGAAAATTTCACAAACTTGGATTGCATTTTGAGGCATCTCATCTCGATGTGAAATCTGCCTTGTCTTTGACATGCATCACAAGATTTGATCAAGTTCTAAGCATGCCTTATAGAATTGTAGGCCAAAAGAAACCGGGCATCAAATACTTTCCTTAGTGGTGATATTAGCACTAAGATGGCCCCCGTGGATCCCTTGCAAATGACAAGCCTTGAGAATTTCAAGAGCTTCTTGGCCAAATACACATCTACGGATGATTTGATCTGCACATGTTCGAAAGAGATAGGGATCATCCCAAAAGTAATGCTTTATATCCTTGAAAAACTTCCTCTTTTGTTGGGTTGACATTCCTTTGATAAGAAAATTCCCCGCGTGGTAATTTGCTATATCGGCAAACCACGGGGTATTTTGGTTATCATGAGAAGTCACCGTGTTCAATGTTTCAAGAGGAAAGGTTTCATTAATCTCTTTAGGATCAAAAACATTCTCATACGGGTTTTCAAGACGAGAGAGGTGATCGGCTGCATAGTTTTCAGCTCCCTTGGTATCAATTACTGAAAAATCGAATTCTTGAAGAAGTAAGACCCATCTAAGCAATCTTGCTTTGGCGTCTTTCTTGTTGAAGAGGTATTTCAATGCGGAGTGGTCCGTGTAAACAACACTTTTGTTCATGATTAGATATGATCGAAACTTCTCAAAAGCGTAAACAACTGCAAGCATCTCTTTTTCCGTTGTTGTGTAGTTTGATTCTGCTTCGGTCATTGTCTTACTTGCATAATGAATTGGTCAGAAATGCTTCTCAATTCTTTGTCCTAGAACCGCACCTATTGCATAATCACTTGCATCACACATGATTTCAAAAGGTTGGTCCCAATTCGGAGCAATGAGAATTGGAGCTTCGGTTAACTTCTTTTTCAATGTTTGAAAGGCAAGAATGCAATCTTCCGAGAAAATGAAAGGAGTATTCTTCTCTAAGAGATGGGTCATGGGTCGAGAGATTTTGGAAAAGTCTTTGATAAATCTTTGATAGAATCCGGCATGCCCGAGAAAACTTCTGATTCCTTTGACGGTCGTTGGGTGAGGAAGCTTTGAAATTACATCAACTTTGGCCTTATCGACTTCAATTCCTTTTCTAGAGATCTTATGTCCTAAAACAATGCCTTCTTTAACCATGAAATGGCTCTTTTCCCAATTTAGTGCTAATTTGGTGTCTTCACATCTTTTAAGCATTTTGTCTAAATTGGCAAGACACGAGGAAAAAGAATCTCCGAAAACTGAAAAATCATCCATAAAAACTTCCATCATTTTTTCTATCATGTCATAAAAAATGGCCATCATACAACGTTGAAAAGTTCCAGGTGCATTGCACAAACCAAATGGCATTCGACGGTATGCGAAAGTTCCGTATGGGCACGTGAAAGTAGTTTTCTCTTGATCTTTAGGATCAATTGGGAATTTGAAAAATACCCCGAAAAACCATAGAAATAACATAAAATTCGTTGCCAGCCTAAACGTTCAGCATTTGGTCCTTGAATAGGTAAACTGTAAAATGGATCTTTGACAAGTTGCTTCGTTAAACTATCGATAGTCCCAGAATGCAAACACTCCATCCCGTGACTAATCCTTATAGTGCACCAACTCATTTCTTCATTCTTGACAACGGTCAAACCACCATTTTAGTAAACTCAATGGACTGGACTAACCCATGGACTATCCAGATCGGATAAATCAATCCCGCGACAGAAGTTTTTTCTACTTCTTTCTTGATGACGTCGTGGATTTTAGGTTAACCCTCCTTTGATGTTGGACTGAAAGGTTTCGTAATCATCTTCTAAAAGGATTTTGTGAGAGCAAAACTCTGTATCTATGCCTCGGATATCAGAAAGTTTCCAAGCAATTGCTTGTTTTTGGGTTTTGAGAACGTTAATGAGTGAGGTCTTTTCATCTTGCTCACTCCTATAAAACTTGAAATTAAGACTGGAAGCTCTTTATTTCCTCTTAAAAACACCATACTCGAGATGCGAAGGTAATCTTTAAGGTACGACTTCGGAAGTTCAATCTTTTTGGTTCATAAGAAGTAGCATATTCGAGTGAAGACTTCTTTGGTTCAACAACTTTAAGATCTTTTTGAATTCCGGGTGAGTAATCTCCTTGGTTTGGGTGAGGTAATGGATCACTGTTGAGAAGTGCTTCGAGAATGAGAATGTCACCCTCGGGATCATAGTACGTAGTATTGAAAACTGGCGAAACTGGTTCATCATCGATTGCTATAAAAGCATCGGCTTCTTCAAAGAGTAGAAAATCGCTTTCATCAAAAGGAGTAAGTGTCGGAGAAGAATTTGAAACAATCGGATCGTATCCGGGAGAAGGATTGCCATATGCAACTGAGTCGGAAAAATCTAAGACTTCTTGTGAGTATTCTTCACACGTGACATCAATGAGATCGACTTTCTTCAATGATTCAAAATTGTTGTACGAAATAGAAGGTGTATCACCACATTTAAGGGTTAAAGTCTGATCATCATTCCTAAGAATTATCTCTCCTTCATATACATCGATTAAAGCATGAGCTGTCCTAAGAAAAGGTCTCCCGAGTATCAACGGTACTCGAGGATCGGCTATGAAATCAAGAACAACAAAGTCGGCGGGAAAGTAAAACTTCCCTACTTTGACAAAAACATTTTCGGCTACACCGGTTGGTTTGGAAATTGTTCGGTCGGCTAATTCTAACACCATTTTAGTATCATTTAGGCCCGGGAGTCCAAGCTTTTTCCAAATGGAAAGAGGCATGAGATTTATGCTAGCACCTAAAATCGGCTAGGCTAAGCAATTAAAACTCTGAAATATCACAGATGGAATAAGAAATCCGACAGGGGTCACCTACTTTCTGAAGCTTTTTGAGAAAAACGCACCTACAATTCTCATTCAAAGGTGTCTTGGTTAACTTGATTAACTTGTCTGTGTTATTAAGCAACTTTTTTTGAACAATAGAGCAAACTTTATCAAATGAATGAGAGCATACCGCAAACTTAGCTCAAAGTGAGATTTTACGAAAATTTCCATAAACTTTAAAGCTAGGATATCATCCTTTTCACGAATTTTTTCTTTTGCAAGTCTTGAAGGGTAAGGCAAACTAGTCTTGGTCTTTTGAGCTAAAGAAGGGCTTCTAACGATTGTTCTTTGTCTTTGGTTTGTTCCTGGACCAATGGAGGTTGGATGTCTTCGGTGCTAGGTAGCTCCGTATCCTTTGTCACCTCGGGTTCCTTTTCCACCACCGGCGGTAGAATTGAGTTCCCGTCATATGATGCAACGACCACTTCGTGTGTAAATTTGCCTTGGCTTCGATCCTAGGATTTGGAATGGTATTGCTTGGTAACGAACTTAAACTTGAAGCTTGGTTGGTGTGATAATTTTGCATGAAACTGAGCATCATCTTCTGAAAATCATCTTGCTTCTTTTGAGAATCATTGTAAACTCTTTGAAAATCATTTTGGTTTCTTTGAAAATTATCCAACTTCATTTGCAAGTTATTCATATTCGCATCATTAGCTTTAGCATAACTTTCAAAATCTATTTTAGACACACCTTGAATTTGTGAAACGGGAGGTAAAGCTTGATTAACCAAAGGTTGATTTATTGGTGGTTGGTATGGTGGGGCTTGATAAACGGCTTCATTGATTTGTTTTGGACGGTTTGATTTAAAGTTGGTTTCCAACGGTTTTGATTGAATTGAAAATTGTATTCCTTGAAATCGGCCTTTGGTTTCCTTGTTGCTTTGGAACATTTGGTTGATTGAAACCCAGGTGGTCCTCATTTCGGTTTGCCAAATTAAGGAGGATTTCCTTTGAACAAAATTGGGCCAACGGCGACGTTTGTTGGAATTTGATGATATTACTTGAAAACGAAAAGCTTTCCTAGTTAATTGGACAATTGTTGAAATTAGGTTTTGAAAACCACATGTGACACAAACTTCATCGACTACTTTGACAGTAGAAGGAGTCGTAGCATTCTTTTCACTAATCGTTTTCTCTAAACGGCTCGTTCCGAAAATTCATTTGTCTTCAAGTAAGGCGCCATATTGTTGAATCTCGAAAGAGATTAGCGAAGGTGAAGAAGTAGTAGATGGAGCATTCGTAATTGCTCTTAGGAAATCATTTTGGACGAATTCTTGAGTAACGCACTTTTTGATTACTTCGGATTATGGCTAAACCTCTCGAGCATCTTATCTAGAAAAAGTTGCCAACCCGGCGAATCCAAAGGCATCTTGATCATTGGTATTACCAAGAATTATAAAACGTATCAAGTTGATGTAATTCGAGAAACCATCAATGAGGACAAAGACGAAGAAGTCCTTTAAAACGTTCCCTAAGCATCTTTGAAAATTTCGTTTGTTTTTGGTAAAAGTATTGATTTTTCATTCCGAAGTAAAGTTTGTGTTTCCGAAGGTGGGAAAAAATTGATTTAATGAACATTGCAACAAGGTCGTCCCTGTGAGAATGAATCTAGGAGGTTTCCTTACTAGCAATCTCGGGCTTCACCCGTCAAGTAGAAGAAAGGAAAAATCAAAAGCTTAATCGAAGTGTTCGAACGTTCGGGATGTCTAAACGTTAAGTGACTTTGTTGAAAAAATCGAAGGTGATTGTGAGTGTCCGATTCTACCCTTAAACATATTACTTTGCACAAGAATGATTAAAGGTTTTTTAAAGCTCAGAAATTGTTAGCATATAATCGTGTGTGGTACAACAATAGCTTCTTCATACCCCTCCGATGGGTGCTTTAACATTGGGCCAATCGATTCGCTTATCGCCAATTGCAACAATGAGTTAATGATTGACAATTGGTTCTTTCTAAATCAAAATTTTCAGACAACAACTGGATGAGGTTGTGTTGTTTTTATTATTGACGACTTCATCGAGATTAAGAACGAGTGCGCATAAAGAAGAAAAACCTAAAAACAAAAAGCAAAACTTTACACTAATTTTTTTTATGAATATTTAAGTTTACACGGAAGAGACTTAAACCCAATAATCAACTACATCAACGGTAGCTCTCAAAAATTTGGTTTTTCAAGGTGATCGTACCTCGTAAGACAAACAAATTACAAGTGATTAAATCTTAGTTCGATTTTGGGAACCAACAAGTTCACCGAAATTGATTATGATAATACCTCCGTTGAGAATATTATATTTTGGTATTTTTACCAATTGGTGATTTTTATTTCTTTATTAAAAAGAAAATTTTATATTTTTGATTTTTCTTTTTTTATCATTTTTACTTATACTAAAAAGAAAAGGAAAATATTTTTTTTTTTACCTTTTTTATTTGATTTTTTTTGGATTTTTGAATTATAAAACAAGAATGAAACTTTCGAGGGTGAAAGGATCTTCAAACCAAATAAACTAAAAACGAAGGAATCTTAAACACTAGTCCCCGGCAGCGGCGCCAAAAACTGATTGCAGTTTAGATACACAATAAAATATACTATAAAAATAATATTCCACAAGAGCAATTAAGAAAATTCCCTAAGGAAAATTCACTCTCAAAAATATATATAATATAATATATAATACGTATATTAAACCGGGCAAATATGATCACCCGGGTCGTTTCCCCAACGACTAGTGAAATTGAAACCTTGTTTAAGCTTGGATTGTGATTTGAATAAGCAAATGGATGATTTGATAATCTAAGACAAAAATTAAAAGCAATTAAACAAATACGGGAAACAAATAAAACGCGACAATTTGGCAAGTATACTAAATTTAACCCCTAAAAATGTAAACTAAAATTTTAAACCTAAGATAGGACAAAAGAAAATTTTAGGAAAAAGAAAAACATTTTTTTGATTATTTTTGAATTTAATATGAATTAAAAACTATTTTAATCTAATTAAATCCTAGAAAATAGCAAATTAGATACTAAAAATTTGGAAAAATGATTTTTAAGCTTAGAAAAGTCTAAAATATTATAAAAGCAAAGAAAAATATTTTTAACTATTTTTATTATTAAAATCCTATTTTTAAAATTTAAAATAAAAGCTCAAAAATGAAATTTAAGATCTAAAAAGTGTAAAAATGATTTTACTAGATGTAAACCTTAAGCTATTTTTTATAAAAACTAAAAACTATTTTTTGTATTTTTTTGAAACTTTTTTCTATTTTTTATTTATTTTTTAAGATTTTTACTTTCGAAAAATGATAATCATTAATCTGCTTAATGGAAAATTACCAAAAATTCAGGGAAAATTAAGGAGGATACAAAGAAGCTAGGAAAATTAAAACCAATGACTCAGCTTAATTAATAAGCACGAAATAAGCCAAACTATGCTACGGATTATTACTAAAAAGGGAAATGAAAACGTGTATAAGTATTTAAAAGGAAGAAACAATGACGAATGAGCTATTGAAGCAAGTTGGTTAACACGTTGGTACTATAACTGAGAGGTCGTGGGTTGAGTGTGGGCAACCCCTTTTTGCTATTTTTTTATTTTATTTTTGACTTTTAAGCAAAACTAAATACTAGGAATTAAAAAAGACACAAAATTAAGCACTTTTTATAAAGGAGACCTAAACTGAAACTAACTAATAAGCTTAGAAACAGCTTATCAATAAGCTGTTTCAGAGAGTGGGGTTTTGGGCTTATTCTTACTTAAACAACTATAAAAAGCTTAAAAGAAGCTCAAATTTAAAAAGAAAAGAAGCTTTGGAAAGCTTATAAGTTGCTTAATCTAAGAATAAAAAGAAACCTAAGCTAGAAACACTTAAAGACATTTAAATTTGACTATGAAAGTAGTTAACTCATCAAATGACTTAAAAAGCTAAAAATTAAGAAAAGCTAAATTTCTCAAAAAGCAAAGACAACAACTGAGCTTTTGCAAACTTGACAATCAACTTATAGGCTACTAATTAAAGCAATAAAACCTAATACTATAAGCTAGAATCTAAAATTTAAAGGCTACTTTCTATTGCTAACTGTTTTTTGGCTTTTTATGTTTTTAATGACTTTTGACAGAAAATAAGCTAGGAAAATAAGCTAGAAGATAAAATTATAGTCCTAATCTATATTAAGCTATTCCTAGACTATAAAATACTAAAGGATGGGCTATTAAATCCTAACTTTGCTGGCTTAATTAGGGGCTTAAGTTTCAGCAGTACTAACTAACTTAGTACTGCTGATGCACTTTACACAAGTGCAAAGTTATAGTGCAGGTTACCTTAGGGGTAAACCTGCACTTGACACACTCTATTGAATGTGTCCAAACTAAATTCACTAACTCTTTAAGCCTAGAGATCCTAGGACAAAAATAAGCAATTCTAACTTAAACTATAACTTGCCCTGGTGCTAAAAAGCCAAATAAGCCATAACTATTTAATTTTTTTGCAAACTAACTTATAAAAACTAAATGAAAACTAATCTTAAGTGAAAACTTAGCTGACTCAAACAAATTGCACAAGTAATATTGACTTTTAGAGGTCAAACTTTCTTAAACCAAACACTCCTAATTAATATGACAGATTTTAAAAAACTTATGAAATGAAAATCTATTTATCAAAAGCTTAAGACCAGATGATGCAGAGTTTATATTATCCCTAATAAGCATGAATTTACAACTAAATAAGCAGTAATCTAAAATTTAAGCTAATTTCTACTATTTTTGGTTTTTTATGGTTTTTAATGACAGAAAATGAAACTATGAAGATCTAAGCTATCAAAAACAAAAACAGATGAACATCTAATATTATTAAGCTAAACAAAACACAAATAAGTTCTAATAAGCAAAGAGAATAAGCAAATAAGCAATAATAAGCATATAAGCTATAACTAAGTAGCTTAAACTGAAATTTAGAGAAAAAGGAAAAGAGAAACTTACTTGAACCTTTAGCTAAACAAAAGGTCTCAATTAAGAGCAGCTACAAGCTCTCCTAGCTTATTAATAAGCTAGGAGTTAAGTCCATTTGGTCTTCCATTGCAACCAACTTCCTAGAGCTTTCCACAATCCATTTTCAAAGGTAAAAATGTAGAGATATTAAGCTGATTTAAGGTTTTAGTAATATTAAGTCTAGTTAAACCCAATTTCAGCTTATAGACTGAAAAGGGCTTATTGATCTTAGCTTATTTAATAGGAAAAAGTGAAAGCTTATGAGATTAGGCAAAAGATCTTAAGAGAGATTTAAACAACTGAAATTTCATTATAATAAAGCTTGTTTACATTAAGAAAATTACAAGGATTTAAAGCTAAATTAAGCTAAAAAGAAATTAAGCTAAAACTAAGACCTAAGCTACGTGTGTGTGTGTGAAGAGTGAGACCCTTTTTATAGGCATTTGGTGAAGCTTCCAGACCCTCTTGCCTTGCTCTCCAATCTTTAATCCTGTCCATCAAATCTTTTAATCATTGCCAAATGATTAATAGCCGTTTGATCAAATTGTGTACACTCAAGGATTGCCAAGCTGTCATTCCTTGATGTGACAGCTTGTGCTTCCTTTGTGAGTGAGTGTAGTGTAAAACCCACGTCTTTTGTGTACTTTACCATTGCTGACGTATACTTGAGCTTGATCTTGAGCTAATGAATCCCTTGGAAAGACTGATTTAACCCTTGCCTTGCACTTATGAGCTCTTTAATTGACGTCTTTAGCCCTTAATTTGAGAAAGCCCTCTCGTTTTATCCATGGTAAATCGCGAAGAAGATAGGTGAATAGTAAATGGGTTTCGCGCCCTTTTTTCGACAGTTAAAACTGTTATAACTTTGGAGAGTTTGCAAATATGGCCCTTGTGTTCTCTTTTTCCTTTTCAAGTTATAAAATACTTTTGGAAATTGCAAAACCAGTCCTTGTGGTTTATAAAAAAGAAACATGGGTTAGGGTTTTGGGCTTAAGGATCCGGGTGAGGCCCATTTGGGTCCAAGGACTATTTTTGGACTTTTTTGAAAGTTGGAGGACCAAAGTGTAATATTTTTGGGTTTTATCTTTTATGAGTTGTCTTTGGTTGACCATGTTGACCACTATTTGACTGAGGGCTTGGCTTTTCTGGCTTTGGCTTCCGGCTTTTGATCACTCTTTTGTACTCTTCTGATTCTCGTGTCCGTGCTTGCCCGTTTTTGACTGTTTTCTTGTGATTTTTGATATATCTGTACCTGCACACAGAAAACACAAATACAAGCATATTTTTGCCATTTTTGGTCTGTTTTTGGGTTTAATTGGGTTATTTTAGGTACAAACGGATATGTGTATTCTACACTTATCAAAGCTTAATAGAAATCAATAGCAAAATTAGTATTATTGTTCTTCTTAATTCTTGTGTTAAGATTCCGCATTAACACTTGATATTCATAGTCAGTGTCTCTCACATAGTTGATTTGGATTTATTCAAGTTAGCTATTGTCTTACAAAGGCTATATAGATCCAAGACTAAGGACCTTTACTGGTGCTTATTAGGTCTAGCTTTATGCTTGGTTTAGCTGTAGGTTCCGATTTACACTTTCACTTCATAACCCGAACCACGAATCAAAGAAACTAGAGAGAGAGACAAAAATGAGAGAGAGATGAGAGAGAGTTAAGAGAGAAAAGAGATAGAAAAGATATTTGATTAATGAGAATTAGATATTTTCTAAAAAAGAAAATATCTATATATATTTAGATATTTTAG
>BQNB010031934.1:40945-53570 GCA_026074375.1 Tanacetum coccineum | reverse complement strand
TCTTTAAGGAGTGGGATGACAGAGTGGTGAGGGCTACCACTACTGCTGCTAGCTTAGATGTAGCACAGGCTAGTGGTAACATATCTAAGACCTAATCCTTGGCAATTTCTAATGATCCTCTTTCTTAGGAAATTGGTTCATGTGATAGACCCAAGTGCCAAAAAGCCATGGGGGTGTCATTGCTCAGACTCGGTCTAAGAAGGCATCTAAACATTCCTATGATTCACCTCTCCCAGGAGGTAACACACCTAAAAGTGATGAGGAAAGAATTGAACAAGATGATTTGATGGATTTTGTACCACCAATACCCAATGATTCACCTCTCTCAAGAGGTCACACACCTGGAAGTGATGAGGGTAGACCTAACATAAATGAATTGATGGCTATTTGTACAAACTTGTCAAACAGGGTTCTTGCCTTGGAAACATCAAAGACTGCTCAAGATTTGGTGATCAACAAGTTGAAAAAGAAAGTCAAAAGATTGGAAAAGAAGCAAAGGGAAAGAACTCTAGGGATGAAAGTCTTCAAGATTGGTACCTCCAAGAGAGAGAGTTTGGATGAGGAGTATGTATCCAAATAGGGGAGGAAAGTGACAAGATAAAGCCAATGTTTGATGATAGTGACTTTGCTGAGCTTGATGTGGATAATTGTAACGACCCACTCCGGAAAGGAGGCCGAAACGTCATAATCATGGTGTCATATCAAAGCATAATAAAGGCATAAAGTCATAAATGATAACATAGGACAAGGTGGAAAGCCAGAATCAAACATCGGCTCCCAATTATGAGATCAACATGAATAACGTAAAAGAAGTCTAAAGGACGAAACATGTGTCCAAGATAGTATAGCACATCAAAATGTCTGCGACCTAAAGAAAGGAAGCTAAACAGGTCACTTCCTAAGCACACACTCTCTCATGCCCAATCTCCCTCTAGATACCTGCCGTATAAGAAAGAGAAAGAAATACGGCTGAGCATAACGCTCAGTGAACGGATATAATAACAATGTAAGTAATAAGTATGAATCCTGGATAATAAGTATAAAGCAGCGGAAAGATCATGAGTGTCATGAGGAAACCTGGAGAATACATCATGAAGGAATAGGAAATAAACATGTAAAACATGGTAACGTGAAGTCAAAGATGTCATGAGATATCATGGATAGTATAAACATAAATAATAAGGAATGCCCACGAGCTCATATAATCATACATGTCATAATAATAATGTCGTGAATACATGCATATAATAGAGGGGCTGCCTCAACATGTAATAGAGGGGTGACCTCTTATAATAATATGGGTGGAGGGATCAGCTCCAATGTGATGGGATGTAGAGCACACACCAACCAATCACCATGAACGTGTAAACATGTAAACTAGGATGCACCCATACGCCCCTGAATAATAATGGCCAAACATGAAATATAATCTGGTAACATGAAAAGGGACGCCGCGTGAAATCACTCTCAACGCGAAAGAGTCGTGACACAGGTGCCTCATGTGTCACGGTCATGGTACCTCCATGACTAGGTGGTAAGTCATGTAAATCATGGTCATGCGTATATATAGCTCGGGCAATAGAATAAGTCTTGAAATCAAACATGTAAAGGATCATGGCAAAAGACATAAAAATGGGGAAGCATAGCAGTTCTGGGGATGAATCATGAAAAGAAAGAATGTCCTTACTGAAAGGACGGAATATCCGTACCTTATGTCCAGCAGTAACGGAAAGAGATGGATAAGAAGATGGAAGCTACTCCTGCTTAATGCGATCTACATGTTAAAGGACATATATAAGTTACTTGTTCATGATTAAGGTTACTTTCCATTTTTTGTAACTTTCTATTTTTAGTAACTTTCTATTTTTAGTAACTTTCTATAATTAGCATGATTCCTTGATTAGTACGTTCCATGATTAACATATTCCATGATTAGTATGTTTCATGATTAGTATTCTTGTTATATTGGGTACTTTCCAAAAATAGCAGCTTCTAATTATAGTAAGTTTCCAAACATAGACTTTCCTTAATTAACTTTCCATAAATGATAACTTTCCTGATTTAATAAGTTTCCATAATTAAACTTCCCCAAAAATAGACTTTCTAAAAATAGCAGGTTTCTATAAATAGCAGGTTTCTATAAATAGCAGGTTTCTATAATTAGCAGGTTTCTATAAATAGCAGGTTTCTATAAATAGTAAGTAACAATGTATTCTATTTCAAGATTTACCATCCAAATCCCTTTGGGGGGGGATCTTACATAATCTACGTAATTAGTCCTTTTTGTTATTAACTTTAAATTAAAACATGATCTTTAATTATCCATTATTGCAAACAAGCCCTAAATATCAAATATGGTAATTTCATACTAATACTTTAATTACTGATCATACAATTGTACTTTTCATAATTTACACTTTAGTCCCTCAGTTTTAAATACAATTCGAATTATATATATATTATATATAATTTATCATGTTTAACCCATAACAATTATCAAATGACAATTTATACCCTTCTACTTATTTTTCTCAGAATCTATACATTATATTAACATGTCATAATTAGCCCCAAAGTTTCAGAAATTACAAAACACCCCCTTATACTTTTAAAACACAAATCGGGTAACCAATAAATGCACAAAACCCTAATTAGAATTTTCCCCAATAATTTCATAATTTTTCTACATTCATTAGAATGTATGAGACCTGGGAAAAATATAAAAACCCTAACCCTAATTCGTTTTCAAATTTAATATTCCTTCATTTCTTTCCATAATTCAAAAATCGGCAATGAATTAGAATTCCCTAATAATTACTAAATCTTTTTATAGCACTTTCTAACAATTTTATCTGGTTCAATACATGATATATACAAGTCCATAAAAATTATAAAATCCGAAAGTAAAAATTTTAATTTAGAGCCGAATACATTCTTTGGCAAATTATTGTAGGGTTTAATCAAGTTTATGACTTATTAATCAAAATAACGTGCATGGTAATTTTTCTCATGAACATATCAGATGTATATAATGTAAAATGAGTTATAAAAATACCTTGAATAATTATGGATGATTTTATGAATTATTGAGTTCGGCTAGGTATTTCGAATTCAAAAGAACACCATAAATCGAATCAAGCTTCAAACCAATGAACCAATAATTTTCTTAGCTCCCTTGTACTCCCAAGAACCCTAGAAAATTCGTCCCTTGCTGTGAAAATTTTTGGAGCCGCCACCTAAATTATTTAGGTTTTCGGAAATGGGTTTTTAAGGATTTACAAATGAAAATAATGTATATAAAAGATATACTAGGAAGAAGTGCCGAGTTTTTGGGTATTTCAAAGTATAAAATCAGATTTAATTTTGCCTAAAAATATTTTATAATTTCCCTATTTTATTTTATATTTTAATTGTATAATATAAGTAATTAACTTATAATTATTTCGGCAAAAATACATATATATAAGAAATAATTATTTCTCTTGCATAATATAAGATATTTTAATCTTATATAAATTTCATACTTGTCACATGATGTACTTTATAATTTATAACACTTGATTGAATTTTATTCATGCTTTTATTAGATTTTCTGACATTAGGGGCATTTTGGTAATTTTGCACTTGTTCTGATTTTAGGGTTTTACAGTTGCAAACTAAAAAGTTTACCCTGCCAAAACACAGATGTTTACGCCTTCAGTTAGAGATTCTCAAATCTATACCAGTCTCACAATAACGATGTGCAGTGAAACCAAACCTGAATTACAAATCGTAAAAAATGGACATCTGGAAACGTATACGTTCTACATCATCCTTAAAAAAGATACTCAAACACCCTAAATTAAGCAATGCAACCAAAATTATATACGTTGCATTTGGAGTTTAAGTTGATGAAGCGATTCACTCAAACAGGCCAACAATAGATTAAAGAGGACACATCCGCCATGGCTGCGACCATAGTAGGTCGCCCCGCCAAGATACGGAGGGTCTCATCTTAATCGAAGCCGTTCAGAGTCATCATTGCCTGCCACATTCAAGATTGCTATTTTTTCACTTGCAATAATTATCATAGCCTATGGAGGTTGCTAAGGCGAGCGATTCTCGCTCTCAGCCATCCTTCAACTTATTGCCAAGCTGTAACAAAAAATTTCAGTCATTAGTACACACCATACCAATAGTTGCAGCAAACTGAAATGGCTAACGCATCTCCTAGATGAGTTAATGATTGGTACCTTTCAATCTTTTGACTTGGCTTGTCCAGCATTGATTCAAATTATTCTTGCACGCGTTGGTTACGCATATAAAGCAGGTGGCCCAACCTGCATTTGACAATCGTTAACGATCACGAATACGTGTTTCGATTACAGGACATAGTTCTGAATAAGTGTATACCCTTATTCTAATGCATTGTTTAGTATCAATCAAAAACTAAAAGCATAATTACTTATCTTTCAGCCACATTTACCTAACCAAACAATATTTTTTGGGCTTAGTTCCAGTGTAAAAGATCAAAAACTATTTTTATTTGATACATCAAGCACTAATTATCGAACACAAAAAAACGGAAATCCGATATTCCGATTTAAAAATTACTAACAACCATTAATCATTGATATCGGAGATTAATTATAGATTCAATAAGAATCACTTACATGCAATTGAAGAAAAAACTTTGATATTCTTCTTCCCCATTTTGAAACTGAATGCTTGGGGTCAGTTGATCTTGCGGTGTTAGCAACCATCAAAGAAACCCCCATTGCCTCAGCTCCGAAAGCCATTAAATTCCAACATGATAAAACCCATAAACCTAATCGGTGCTATAGGCGTTATAGAGAGAGAGAGAGAGAGAGAGAGAGAGAGAGAGAGGGGCATGTTAGAGAGAGACAGGTGGAGATAAAATGGGGCGGTGATAATATTTTATTAACACGTGTCAGGTCGGGTCGGGAAAAGAATTAAAAAAAAGTCGGACCAACGACCGGGTAATGATGGGTTCCGGCTATGTCGCCGGTGGGTCGACCCGGTCGGAAGCCCAAGACCCACGAAGCATATAAATGTGGCACGATTTACGATTTCTGACTTTTAATATAGTATTATAATTATAATTAACCACCCTATGACAAAGCACTATTCCAATAAATAAAAAACAAAGTAAAACAAGAAGTTAATAAAGATAATATATCCGTAAAAGATGTGAATTGTCAGGAACACTTTAACTTCGAGTGTTTTTTGACACCGGTCATTGTCCACTTCACAATGAATAGTTTTGGGAACTCTCCTGGTCAGTAAGACGCCAACTAGAATGAGCACGAGCTGAGGCTCGAACTATTGACCTCATATCCAAAAAATCTCTCCAGTAAACCCATAAGTTTTTTGGAAATAAAATACCAAGTGAGCTGAAACAATTTCGTATAAAGATAATCTAACATTTCAAGTCATGTACTTTTAATTTCTTGATTGCAACTCCTTAACCAAATACCAACTCTCAAACTTCTTGGTCAAAATAAAGAAGTTTATCTTAGGTTTAAAAAACTTTTATATTAAATAGAAATAAAAACACACCATGACAACGTTATGTTACAAAATTTGTATACAGACAAATTATTGTTCACTTGTAATATAAAACCATATGAACAAATTAAGCTCGACATATGCTATAATATCTTACAATTGAATTTGGTTGCATGCCTTGTTATACTGCTCGGTAACAGAATATAGCGTATTCATCCATGGAATGTCGTTAAATTCTCCCTGAAGTTTCATTCTTTTCATTTCAGCACTCGGAGTTTCATTTTTATCATTTTGGCACCTCTTTTTCTTTCCCTCTTTCAACAGCACCCCAAACAAACGAAAACACTCCCCACCGTTGTCGTCGTCGTCCTCATCTCCGTCCGTTTCATGGCCTGAAATCCCCTTGTCATCAACAGAGATATCCCCATTCATGATGCGGCTTATTTGATTAGGTGCAACCTTCACGCACCGAGTCAGGAATGCCACCAGATCGTCACATTGCTTTTTTGCATGGGCAAGCTCTGACGTGAGTACTTGTTTCTCTTCCTTAAGTTTCACGTTCTCGTCGGATAAGGTCTCGATTTTCTCAACCATTGGTGAAATCACGGATCCGGGATTCTTTGAATCCTGAGAAGAGGTTGAGCTAGAACCGAGATCATCCCGAGAACTAGAACGCGGGGACGTTGAACCACCCTCTCCATCAGACTTTCCTTTTGGTGGCGTCACGGTTTTTCGGCGATTGATCTCAATGAGGAGTTCTTTGCGACCACGCTTGAAATGCTCGTTAGCAAATTCCCATTTGTCGGGAAGGGTTTTGTGGAACCCCTGTAAAAATGAAATTTACACATCGTTACATATATTTAGAAATTGTATCATGTATTAAACCAAAAGTAGATAGTTTTCAAATTATTTGTTACAATATTATAAATATTTTTCCGTCGTAATTTCTGTGTTCATGTTTCTATTTTAGTTCGTTTCAAAATAGTTAGTCCATTTTTATATCTTAACTAATCAAAAACATATTAATTAAGAGAGATGATATTTGATTTGTGAAAGTTTAGTTCTACATATACCTAGAATTTAGATACTAATGAATTATGACAGGAAGGAGTATGCATGACAAACTTATTAGAAAGCTTTTAGTAACATTAAAGTCGTTAAACGAACTAGAATTTAACAAAAGAAAACATTTTTTAAATTAAAGTAGGAAAAAGTAAAAATAAGAATCGTGTAAAGACAAAGAAGGGGTTGGTGAAGGTGGGAAAGGAAATCATTGATTGACAAATTCTTCTTTAAAATACTTGTCATATTTGATGGAGTACACATGTGAGGATTTGATTATTGAACCCCATTAGTAAAAACTCAAAAGGACATACTTTTCTTTTCCTTAATAAGAAAGAGTTTTTCTGATATGTGCCCCAGGGGCACATGATAAGGAGGGACAAGAGCTGATGTGTCAGCTCTTGATTGGTTAACAAATGATTGGTTAGCTCCTGAGGAGACAAGAATGTTACCTGCTAACCAATCAGGAGCTGACACATCAGCTCCTGTCTCCCTTTATCATGTGCCCCTGAGACACATATTAGAAAAACCCTAATAAGAATACCACTTAAATAGTCATACACAAGAATACGTTGTTAAGTTTTCAAAGGGACCATGGCAAAATATAATGATTTGTATTTAATCATACACATGAATACGTTGTTAAACTTTTCAAAGGGACCATGACAGAATATAATGATTTGCATCAAACTTTGATATTGCGTGTTAATCTTAGAGGGGAGGGAACGGTGGCGTTTTTCGCCTGCGCCAAAGAACGGCGCTAGAAAATCAAATGGCGCACGATTTCGGACCTGGCGCCATTCTCCCTCGCGCCATCACTAACAGCCCACGCGATTGATTTTTAGTTTTTTTAGTTTTTTTTTTTTGCTGTTTCTTTGTGTTTGTGTTTGTGTTTATGTTTTTGTGTGTGTGTGTGTTTGTGTTTGTGATTTGTATTTTGATGAAAAAGTTTTTTTTTGTTTGCAGAATCGAAAAACCAGGAGCAGGAAGAAGCACATGAGGAAGAAGAGTAATAAAAAAATTTTAATTTTTTTTAATTATTTTTATTTTATACCCTATTGTTATAAAAGTTGTCATTACTAATCTATTATTTTATACCCTATTGTTATAAAACTTTAAACATGGTATGGGTAGAATTTAAAGTTATAAAACTTTAAAAAATGATCTCACTCCGACCCGATTCTCTCGTTTTTATGTAATGTTTAAATTTTATGTTATGTTTTAATTGAATAAAATTTAATTTAAGTTTATTTAAAAATTTTATTTAAAAAAAAAATTTTAAAATAATAAAAAAATGTTATGGCACCAGAATTCTGGTGTCAAACCACTCCCACTGAATTCTAGTGCCATGGCATTTCTGGTGTCAAACTCTATTTTGCTGACGTGGCACCACTTTTGGAATTTGGCACCACGACTCCCTGTGCTCTATGTTATAAACCTAGCAACATGTTTACTAACAAACATGATTACCCGCGCGTTGCTGCGGGTCGTTAATTTTTTTCGCGTTGTTGCGAGGCATTATTATTTTTTATTTTTTTTATTTTGTGCGGGTTTATTTTTTCGGCCTCATGTTTAATAGTTTGTTTTTTTTCTTATATGGGCTTATGTGTGGGGCTCATGTTTAAAGGTTTCTTTTATTGGTTATACGGGTTTTTTTTAATATAATTTTATGGGAACATGGGCTTTAAATGAGAATCGCGCGTTACTGCAGGGCGTTTTTTTTATTGTATTTTGTGCGGGTTTATTTTTTCGGTCTCATGTTTAATAGTGCGGGTTAATTTTTGCGTTAAAATTTTATTTTTATTCTTTTCTATTTTTTATTTGTGCGGTTTTATTTATTCGGTCTCATGTTTAATAGTTTGTTTTTTTTATATGGGCTTATGTGTTGGGCCTCATGTCACGGGTATTTTTTTATCTGAATAAGCCAATAATTTTTTTTTCTATTTTGTGTCAAGCGGTTTTTTTTACATTGCCAAAAAAACCAAAAAACAAAATAAAAATAAATAAATAAAGCCAAATGGGCTGGCCCAAATTGAGAGCCCAAAGGGCCGAGCACTGTAGCGCGTTGAACAAAACTACGTCGTTTTATTCCACCTATAGTATATGTATATAATAATACGAGTATATGTTTAGTGTTTTAGGTAACTGTCGACTGGATATATTTGCACTTTGTAGTGGTGTTGCATGTTTATATATATGTGATGTTCACTTTTATATATATATAATTTTTAATAAGAATTTACATAGTGGTGGAAGGTAAGCGGGCAATAAGCTGCGCCGTTAACCCTTTTTTGATTGCAAAGCCGATACGTTTAAAAACCACATCCGTAGATCTAGGTGTCATAACATTGATGTGCATAACCCGTGAACTCGGTTGAGTAGCTCCACTACCGCCTCAGGTGCAAGGAAACCAAAAATATCAAACGCAAATGAAATAAACACACGTTGATTTTCATATATATGTTAAATTTGTCAAATATTGTGCACCTTTTTCTTTACGGAAAAGGGTATGCATATAAAATTAAATTCTAAAAAATAGTTACTATCATAAATGGTACTCAAAAGTTATGTGCGTGCAATATCTGCTTCAAATAAGTTTGTCGCTGAGCAGAAATAAAAAGTTACAGCGAAAGCATATGATAAATCATTAAAACTAGGTTATCTTCATATGCATGTGCTTTACGAAACTACCTTTTAAGTTTCTAAATTTGTTGTGAAGTAAATCTATATCTACCTTTCGAAACTACGGACAATACTCAAAATAGTTTTGAAGTCTTAAGATGTGTGCTCACAAGGGTCCAACTTAATTGGACAAAATTGAAGCTAATCATTAAAAAAAGTTGGTTCGCGCGATATAAAAAGAAATGAGCTAGCCATGTGTAAATTAAATATTAGGATTGCAAAATGTCAATAGAAGTGATCAAGTCGTAAGCCAAGAATCAAAATACCAAACTCACATTTAATTTATCATGTTTGGTGATCTTTCTCTGTCTTTTATTTGGCATGATAACAGAATACAACCTTTAAATTTCTGGGAAATGATCTGATGTTTTTAAAGAAAGAAGAAACTTTGTACAATTCTTAGAATTTGCTTACACATCTATAAGTTTACTTGCTAGATAATATAGGCGTATACTAATTTCTATTTTATTTATTTAAAGATTATTGCATTAGAGATTTCATTATAATAACTTATTGTTTACATAGTGGTGAAAAGCAAACGAATAACAAGTTGCACCACTAGTTTTTTTTAATTGCAAAGTTAATCTTTTGGGAAACCACATTTATTTCTAAAAAAATGTTAAAGTTAAGAACAGTAACTTACTCCTGATTGAAAAACTTGAGAGTAAGAGTTTTATATCATGATAAAAATAGAAATTTGAGAGCAAAGTTTGTTAATTATCTACCATTAATTATCAAGATGAATATGACATTAGAAGAATAATTGGTTGATGTATGCAACTAAAACACAATAATAATATGTAGTGATTATTCTATATTTTTGACAAATTCAGATGCCAGCCAATACTTTTGTTTTTTAACCTTTAATGCTCATGGATATATTCAAGAATACTTACGGCTAACTGTGGATATCGATGAGAATTTATAACGACATGTAACTATATATTCAGTTTTGTGGTTAAGATGTAAGGATTAAGATTAAGATAAATATGAAGTATATATAAAAAAATAGTAATGGATTAGTATAACATAAAAGCGCAATAAACAAAATACTACTCTCTTGCATTAACCTCTCGTCGTGTCTAAAAGTTTTTTTAACAATGTCACCAACATTAGCGTGATTGAATATTTAACAAAAAACTCAATTTTCTTTACAAAATAATGGATGATAAAAATAGTTGTGTTATATATGTAACTTATTTAAAACGACTAAACATTAAAGGGTTTCGAAACACTTTACTTACTTTTTAAGCAGTGTTTTGAAACCCGGTTCGACCCGGCCGGGTCAACCGGTTGAACCGGTTCCGGCCGAAAAAACGGGTCAAATTAAACCGGGTTTCATATTTTCGAAACCCGGTTTGACCCGCCGGGTTTGACCGGGTTTGGAGTGACCCGGGTCAACCCGGGTCATGAGACCCGGCCGGGTTTCGGTTTTTTCGTATTTTTTTATAAATAAAACATGTTAATTGTATATATTTGCGACGTAATTTTAATTTTACATGTTATATTTGTTAATAAATAGTCTTTAGGCTTAATATATGGAATATTTCATGATTTATATACATACTTTCTTTCTAATTATTGAAAATATATATATATATATATATATATATATATATATATATATATATATATATATATTTTGGAAAACCGGGTTGACCCGGCGGTCCAACCGGTTGAACCGGTAACCCGGTGACTCGACCGGGTCGATTCAAAACCCGGTTTTCAAAACATTGTTTTTAAGTTTTTAAGAATTGTTGTTCACTTATTTATATATGGCTAATAATTTGCACTCTTATTTTTTATTCATACACTCTATTCTGCGCTTTAACCAGTTGTACATTTATTGAATAATGTTTTGTCAGTTTGTACATTTGAGTGTATGGATAAAAAATAAGAGTGTGTCAATCAACTCGATATATATATATATATATGTATATAGCAAAGATAAATATTATTTTGCGTGACAAATTGTACAATTTGTATACCGTTTGTATTTTTATGATAGGGTTTAACCAGCAATTTGAATTAGTATGTTTTACAATGCTAATCAATCTTCCTAAGGTTTATGCAGACATATCACATAATACATCCTTTCATGTTCTCATGCATTATATTTCTGTTGATGAATCATTTTCAAATACATATATAGGTTTCATGATGCAAGTATAAGTACTACATAGTCTATTCTTATAGCATCTGAGAAAAGTGTAATGAGGGTATTTCAAAATCAGAGATTAGATATCAAAGAAAATGAAAATTAGCAATAACAAAAATTAATAAGCAAGCAAGCTAGTGAGACCACTTACATAAGTATTAAGCTGACGAACAAAGCTTGAGAAATTGTTGTGCTTAAATGAATTCGGTAGCAAATCCCTAGCGAAATCAGCAGTTTTCCAAACCACAAACCCGTTACCAGTCTCGTTCCATGAAACCATCTCATCCGTCATTGGATCATCCACCAGCTGATACGTCTTCATTAAAAATGGAGCGGGAGATGATCTGTGCACCATTTTTTCGTTACAACCTTTATATCGATCTTACTATACCTACCTAGGATTAAACTTGAGTTCTAGATTTAATCCTATTAGTTTTATAATTAATTTCTAAAAGTCTATCTGGAATACAAAATGTAGAAAAAGGATTTAAATGACGAGTTCAAGAACTAAAGAGCATAAGAGCCGTGAGGAATTCCCAGCCCCAGCAATAAAAACCAGATAAAAATAACCGAGAACGAGCCAGATCGTAGATAGGAAGATTATTGGTGGTAACGACGGATTTCTTAGTTTTCGCCATGAGTGTAAAGTTGTTGAATTCGTATAAAAGACACGGTCATAACTTACTACCGAATATATTTTTTAAAAACACTGATCAACAATAAAGATAAAAACCGAATATGTATTTGCTAATGTTAGAAGATGTTTCGTGAAGAAAAATATGAAATGAGTTATATAGAGGGTGGGGGTTGGTGACCGGGTGTGAAATCATGAAATTATAAGCGAAACCACCAAAACAAGAAAAAGTGGCAATTTTAGTGGCCACCTTATTCCAACCTTTGAAATGTATAAACCTTAAACATATAATTAACTTTATATATATATATATATATATATATATATATATATATATATTAGGGATCCGGTGAAAATTAAAAATATAATGAGAAGAATAAGAAGGATTTCTAACCACACATTTTAAATAGGATAGAGAATATATATATATATATATATGTATATATATATATATGTATATATATATATGTATATATATATATATATATATGTATATATATATTGTTAGGAATATGTGTATTTATTAGTTCCTACTGGTAGGTATGTAGTTCCTACTGGTAGAGTAATTGCTACTGATAGTG
>BQNB010031934.1:0-38860 GCA_026074375.1 Tanacetum coccineum | reverse complement strand
ACTCAAAGTCAAAAGATAAAGGCTCAAGATCAAGATCACAAAGCATGAATGATCAAAGCCATTACAAACAAGACAAGACCAAGACAAGGCAAAGCATAAATGTCAAAAGTCATATCTTCAACGTCAGGGGAGACAATGATAAATCAAAGCAAACTCCTACAAGAATGTCATCAGTGGTACGGAGGAGTTTGAAGAAAGAGACCTCAACATTGGGGGAGATTGTTAGCCTTAATTATATTAAGTCAAACAAGAATATTATTGGTCTTATAAAGTCAAATTGGATCTTGTAAAGTAATAGGCTAGTCGGGTTTAACGGGCTTGGATTGTAATCTAATATTGTCCGTGTTTCGGGCTCAAAGCCCAAGATATACCAAGCCCGACCCAAGTAGAAAAGCCCACAAGCCTATATGTTGGCTAGGGGTATAAAAGAAACCCTCTCCATACATGGAGAGGGTGTTGGTTGCATTTTCTCACACTTGTAACTCACCTTTCTCTCTCTAATCTAACTTTCCTAGTTTCTTTCTCTCTCTCTTTTCTTTCTTCTTATTGTCGGGTCATTAGAGCTTATTCGAGTTTTCTTATTTGTTGCTGTGAAAGGATTATAAGACTAACAATCATATTTTTAACCTCAGAGGTTTTAACATCTTGTTTTAAGTCTTTGGGTCTAAAAGATAGTTTTGTGTTGTAAGACCTCTTGATTGGTGAATATGAGGCTCTTGGTCTTACATTGTCCATTCTTGGGTAAATTGGTCTAATAGCACTACCAGTTTGTGCTATTTTTGGGGCAAATGGCCTAGCAGTACTAACAGGCCTAGCAGTACTAACAGTATGTACTGCTCTTTTCCCATTTGGCCTAACAGGATTAACCAAACCTGTCCTGGTTAGTACTCCTGATGGGACAAAAGTCCTTCTTGCTTGAGGGTATTTCAAATTATTTGAAATTTTTTGTTGATTAACCCTTTTAGCATTATCCCATACTGGTTTGACCACCCTTTGACCAGTATTGACCATAGTTTTTAGCTTAGGTTCTGGACTCTTTTTGTCATAAAAATCACAATCTTTGATCAAATGGTCAGTACTTTTACAGACAAAGCAAGCTTTTATTTTCTTAAATCCAATCCCTTCTTTCTGAGAAATTTGACCAATTTTATCAACTCGATTTCTAACTGTTTGAGTCTCATTAGTCTTAACAGGACTAACTGTTTTTACAGCAGACACATCATCCTCATCATCTGAGTTCCAATCCTCAATGATGACTTTATCTCTGTTAATCTTTGGTTTAGGCACAACTGATTCATAGACTGACTTAGGTTTTTCAATGTTTACTTCATTTGTTTTTACCCTACAGTCTCACTTGTTTTAGGATTTATAGTATCAGTTTTCTGGACTTAATGATTTTCTTTCTATTGGATATTTACTCCTGAACCTGCAAAATGATATGGTCTAGCTCTTGGGGTTAAGAAGTTCCCTGTGATAGGAGGGGGCATACTGCATTAGTACCCATATGCTTTGGAGAAACTATCATTTGCTGGTGTGATCTCTTCATACTTGATCTACCTAAATAACACTCATAGTAATTCACTATCAGTTTCAAGATTTGTTACTCATTTCATCATTTGTGTTTTGCCTATTATTCCTAAACCATTTTTATTCTTTCAACATTAATTTGTCTGTTGATTAATTTTATTAAGCACCCTTGGATGTTACTTCCTATTTTATCTATCTATACTTTCAACTCATCTCTTTCCTTAACAACTTGTATAGTTCAATTTTAAGGTTGTCTCAATTTTTACTTCTCTGCACATTTAAGCTCATAGTCTTTTACAATTCAATTTTTCACCAAGCCAGTTCACCATTCCTTTTCATGTCCAAGAATTATAGATTCTAGAGATTCTAAGGCTAACTCATAACCTTGAATTTCTAGCCTGGCTCTGCTATGTTTTTCTCTTTCACTAACAAAGTTCTTTTGAAGAGTTTTAAAAGATTCAAGACATTGTTTAGAACAATTTTGTACCTCGTTGTCAGAAGAACTTGATGAGCTTGAGGAGGAGATGGCCATTAAAGCATAATTAACTAAATCAAAATCATTACTCTAATCATAGCCTCCAAGACCATCTTGAGCCACCAGTGCTTGTGATGATGGTTCATTTGTTGTTGCATTCCTCCTGCCATTATCACCATAAGATCTTTTCCCTTGGTTCCTTCTTGATTTGCATTCCTTAGCAAAGTGCCCTTTCGTGTGATAGTTATAGCACTCAACATTTGACTTATCAAAGGTAACAGGTTTTTTTCCTTTGAAACCTAAGTTCCTTCCTGTCTTTTGCATGAATCTCTGCACCCTAACAGTCAACATGGCTACTTGCCATCTAATATCCAATTCTTCCAAGTCATCTTGATCAATCTGCTGCAAATCCTCATTATCAAGTGGAGGACTCGTTGTTTGTTGTGCAAAGAAAGAGCATATTACTTCATCAGCACCTAGAGTAGATGAAACCTGACTTGTGGAACTAGTTCCTCCAACAGTATTAACTCCAAAATTTCCATTGGCAGTACTAACTTCATTAGTGCTGCTTTTATTCTCAAAAGAAAGAAAATCCAAGTTCTAAGAATTAGATGTAGAACTTGAAGACCTTTTCATCTCATCTTCATAGACCCTAAGGTTGTTGTAGAGATCATCAATATCAGTTTGGTCTATGTCTGGCTTATTTCTCATGATTAAAGATATTTGACTCCATAAAGGAGGAAGACTTCTTAGGAACTTTTGGTTGATATCTTCCTTTGATACTAGAGCAGCATGAACCTCCAATTGACTTATGAGTTTTTGGAACCTATCATAAGCCTTGTCCAGACTTTCATTTAGTGCAGTGGTAAAGTTTTCAATTTGATGTTTTAAAACATTCCTTTGCATCTTTTTGGATTCATCATTTCCTCTAAACCTTGATTTGATTGCAGCCTAGAGAGATTTAACATCTGGAACATTATGAAACTTAAGGAGATATTTATCAGGTATTGCTAAAAGCAATATGCTCTTAACTTTTTCTTGATTCCTTTTGGCAGTTAGTTGTTTGGCAGTCTTAGGAGTAGGAGGACCAGATTGTTCTCCTGCTGGTGCAACCTCTTCTTGGAGATCTCCATCAACAATTATATCCCATAGGTTATGATCTGTGTGGCAGATATATTGTTGCATTCTCATGCTCCAAATATCATATTCTCCCTTCTTGATGATGAGGATTTTCATTGCTGTTATAGTTAGTGGAGGAGAGTCTTGATCTGTCATCTTCCTGGTTTGATTTTAAATCTGCTTCAAATAATGAAGTTCTTTTTATTCAGAGTTTCCACACAAGCTCTGATACCACTTGTTGGATCCCTTACTGAATAGATCTAAGGGTTTGTTACTTTAGATAAATCCAAAGCAACAATAATGAAACACTGATTAAACTCTATTGATTATGCGAAAACTAATCAACAATGCTAAGAAGAACAGTATTAAGAAAACACAAGAGATCTTCTATCAAACACACACTTTATATTATAACTTGAATCGTACTAGGTTACAAGCTATTATTGCTAATTGATCTCTATTGATCTATATATATTAACTATGCCTAAGGTTCCTTTTATACACCAAGGAAATCCCTAATGGACTTTACAAAACGCATGAGGAGATAATGCATATCTATTCCTAATTTAACTCATGCATATCTCCTAACAGCACTAACTATTCTATGCTATATTGTGTAACTTACTACTATTTAGCATATCACTATACTTGCAGTACTAACAATGTAGCTGGCTTAGTACTATCTATACTCTTTTTTTTTTTTTTATAACAGTACTAAAGACTTAGTCTATTTTCTTCAATCTTTCTCAGCAGCACTGAATCTTCACTAGCAGCACCAATGTTGAACCAGCAGCAGTAAGCTGTAAAGTCTTCTAAAACCCAACAAACAATTTCAATAAATCCAATGTATCGTATTTTAAATGACTCTTTTAGAGGTCGTTCTCATATCTTGTGCTATTGATCTATGAAGTAACGCTCCTGGACTCATTATTCCGCTGCGACCCAATTTGGGGGTGTTACATCAGCATCGATCACATTCCCTTGAATATTATCAATTAAACCTCCTATAAATCTCTCAATCTTGTCCTCCTCATCGAGGACCATTATAGTACATAATAGAACCAATTCTTGAAATATTCCTGGTGTAAGCAGTCAAGTCATTTCCTTTCACTATCAAGTTTCATAACTCAGTCTCCATCTTCTGAATTTCGTTCCTTGGACAGTACACTTCTGTCATCAACTTCATAAGTTATGTCCACTTCATGGCATATGTAGCTTCAAAACCCAATCGCTCTCTTATGCGAGTTCCACCGCGTCAAAGCACTGTTCAGCAGTGTGCATGTAGCATACTTTACTTGGTACTTTTATGGACTATTAATAATGTGGAACACCGTCTCCATCTTCTCGAACCAACAAGTCAACCCAACAACTCCTTCTGTTCCATTAAAGTTAAGTGGCTGGCACTTCAGGAAGTCTTGATATGTGCACTCTCTAGCAACAAGCATAAGACCTCCGAAGTTATGACCATTTCCTCCTCCGTTCCCATTACCATTTCCATTGTCGTTTCCATTGCCGTTTCCTCCACCATTTCCATTCCCTCTATTTCCATTCACTCCTCCATTTCCACCTTCATTGTCATTACCATTTTCGTCTCCCTGCTCACCCCCATTTTCTACAAGGGGTTCAAAGTTTCTGGCAGCGTCGCAAGCTTCCAACGCTTCTTCCACACGGCAATCAATTAGTTTGTTAAACATTTCACGTGTCGTCGTCGCTCCAAATCGTATGTTAGGCATTTTCCTACATCATAACAATACACTACATGATGAGATCTTTAGGTAATACGAGGTTATTTACGGGGTTCGATAAAAAAATAATGGGTTTCATCACATGGAAACACACAATAAGGTAAATTCATGATAATGCCATGATTTATTAATAATGCAATATGCAACGAGTAGACAAAAATAACATTAGATTAAGAACATCATAACATAGAATAATAGCTATTAGATTTCATATCACCAAATGTCAATGATTACTTCATGGTTTTCGAAAGATAGGATTTACAACCCTAATAATACGCTACTACTAGATACTACAGATCAATACTAGAACAATCATGGAATAATCTAAGGATGGTAGCCTAAGTGCCTCCTAGAACAAGCCTCGAGCCTAGCAATCCTCATGCGATCATAAAATCAAAAACGTCGAATCTGCCTCATTTCTCTATGAACACGCAACTCCCTTCGCTAAAGTCGGGAAACTTTCTGACTTGCAACATCCAAAGTGCCTCTAAGTCTCATATTATCTCGCTCTAACTCACTGATCCTCTTAGACAAAACAGCACTTTGTTGAGCCGTCGCTACAATTATTTTCCCTTGATCCATCTGAATGCCCTCAATAACCTGAACTTGGTGAAACTGGATCTCCTTAGTGTGATCATGAATTTTTTGTACCAGGTCTACTAACGTCTCATAAGTAACCTCTATAGCTCCCTCTTTCCGAGCAGGCTCAGGGATATCATCTGGTACCGTAGGGTGCGTAACCATCCCAACTCTAACCTCGACCAGGCCTATCGTACCCGTCTCAATCTCCTCTCGATCAACAGCCTCAACCACAACCCTAGCATCAATCCCCTCTTCTCTAAGAGCGTCCGCATAAGCAATACACTCATCAATCTCTACTTGAATCTTGAGATCAATATCATGCTCTAAGTGAGGCTTATCACTTCCCCTGACAACAACATCATCCCTTAAACTAGTCTCTCTAGGTAAAGACGACTTAGAACTCTTATCCAAACAATCCTCTAAATTTGTCACAAAATCATAACTCTTGATCCTCTTAGGTGGTGGTAAAATATCAGCGCGTGCTGGTGACAATGCTCCAGGTATAGGTGAAGATCTTGGTACAGATGTGGTAGGGGACCTACTCCACTTGCAAGAAGGACTGGCAGAAGAAGGATGAGATAGTCTCTCGGTAATAGCATCAGATGAATGAGGAATACTCGGTACTAGTGAACATAATCGATGACTGGATCTCGTACCCGATGGTAGTGCTAGGGATGAATGATCCGAATATGAATGACTAGATAAAGAATCAGATAGGTCATCTGAATAAGAATCCGATGAAGTCTCTGATGAATCATCAGAGGTAAAGGGATCTGATGAAGAGTAGGCAACTGAATGTCTCATGGCAAGACGATGGGTAGGTATCGGCCCAACCCTCTTCCTCATAGTCATCATGTGTACCAGTCTATTAAGATTGTAGCGGTACGGTCGACCATGAGGAATAGGTTGTCCGGGTGCAAGAATCATGACTTAACGATGAAGTGCACCAGATGCTGCAGGTGAACTCTGGGTAGAAAAGGTAATCTTAGTAAATGGTATACCATGGGTGGGTGATGGTGGCGTATCAGGAGTGTCACTGTCTGAAGAATCATCAATCGATGATAGGAATGGTGAAGTAGCTGGTAGCGGTGGTATATGATCTGATGACGGATCCTTGGATGGATCAAACTCTATATCAGATGCAGGTGAGTAATCAGGTGATGCGGGTGTGTGATCTGGAGATGATGGTATAATAGGTGAAACAGTAGGGATCTCAGCAGGTATCAATGTGGTATCAATATGAGTAGCAGGTGGGGTCACAGTAGGTGTGGTATCTGGGATGGTGGTAAGGATAGTACCAAACAAGATAACTCGTCCAGCTGGTGTTCCCATACTATCCTATGACGAATCTGATGAAACTGAAATAACAAAGATGGGCCATGACCTGCACAAGCAAAAGTTTATATAAATTTCCTTTATATCAACCGTGCATGATGCAGAAAAAATGAATGAATGGGTAAATGAATGCAAAGATGAATGGATGAATGAATGGGCCATCGAATGCGGTACGACGAGATGAAATGCAATATAATTATAGTAATATTAGTTATACTTAGTATTTACTTATATATTACATATACATATTACGTATACGTAAGATTACGTAAAGTACATATAATCACGTAGGATCACATATTGGTTATAGACCAGACCTAGTTATACTACCTAGTTCTCTATAACCTAGCTCTGATACCAATCTGTCACACCCCTAAATAGGGTCCCGTCCGAATAAGCATCCGAGGGCATGACGTTCATGATTATCTCAGTTTCAAAGCATATAGAACGACCTCTAGGGGTACGTTTTAAAAATAAACACCGTTGCATTAAATTAAAATAGTAAAAAGTTTTACATTGATCAACCCAATTGATTAAGAGTCAAATGCGGAAGCTTAAATGAGTTTAACAATGGTATTTAAACATAGGTAAAATCATAGATAAGTTCTTGAAATCTGGTATGGGCAAATAGACTTCACATAAATTAACCAATGACATCCAAGCTAAGCACCTGAGAAAACATGCTTAAACGTCAACATAAAGTTAATGAATTCATAGGTTTAGTTCAAACGTTATTATAATGGACCACAAGATTTCAAAACGTATGCGATAGTTATAACAGATACAACTTCACTTAAAGAGGCATTTACGTTGCACTAAGCTCATGGCAACGAAGCTAATAGTGGAAAGTAGCATATAACATGCCAAGTACAGCTTGCCCTTACAGGTGTCCGACCAAAGACCACCTAACTAGATTCGACATGACATATATCCGTTTGTTCTTGACAAACTCAAACAAGTAAGTACTTCTTACTTGGATAGGGATAATTAGTCCCAATAGATTTATTTATTCACTCGCGCTTACTTAACCAGCCAATCGGTTAAAGGTAATTAACGGTTCATGATAATTTAGGAAATAGTGGTCTAAACGCTACTTAGGCAACACGTAAACGGGGAAAATTCTCACGTATAGTACTTGTGTCCAGTTTTAAAAACAAGCAATGTTTCTCACTGATAAGTGTAAAATACACATATCCATTTATGCTTAAAATAGCCCAATTAAACCCAAAACAGACCAAAAAATGGCAAAAATATACTTGTATTTGTGTTTTGTGTATGCAGGTACGGATAAATCAGAAATCTCAAGAAAACCATCAAAAACAAGCAAGCACGAACACGAGAACGGAAGAGTGAACAAAAGCCTGAAGCAAAGCCAGGAAAAGTCAAACCCTCAGTCAAAGTGGTCAAATCATGGTCAACAAAAGTCAACAAGACCCAATATACTCCATTTAAGCCCCTCAACTTTTAGAAAAGTCCATAAATAGTCCCTAAGCCTAAATGGGCCTCACCCGGTTTCATCAGCCCAAACCCTAGCCCATTCACTCTTTTTATAAACCACAAGGACTAGTCTTGTAATTTCTAAAAAGACATGATTCTTGACTATACATATGGTACTCTCTTTGTCAATATGGATTTTGGTGTTCATGAAATTAAAGCCATAATCCATCATCTGATTCTGTATCCATAGTACTTGCACCACAACACGTTAGCTGCTGCAACGTATTTAGCCTCACAAGGTAGTGAATTTCCTATAATCGCTACTTCTTGCATGGCCCAAGATATCAGTCTTCTACCAAGAAATTGACAACCACCTGTTGTTGATTTCCTGTCAAGGCTGGCGCCTTCTTATAATCACTGTCTAAGAAAGCTTCTCCCCTAACTCTTCCCCCAGTTCTAAAAGGAGAATCCCTAGGATACCATAACCCTAGTTTAGGTTGATGTTTGAGGTACCTAAAAATCCTTTTTACTGCATTTAAGTGTGAAGCTTTTGGAGTGACTTGAAACCTAGCACAGGCACAGACAGCAAACATGATGTCTGGCCTTGATGCAGTAAGCACTCAGGGGAACAATCATAAAACATATAGACATGCACATCTACATCTACACCATCTTCATCTTTGACCAGGGGCTTATTTGACTCAATAGGAGTTGTATTTGTTTTGATGGAAACAACAAATCAACTTTTTGTTTAGGATTGTCAGCTACATACTTGTCTTGACTAATAAAGATTCCATCAGGTTGTTGTTTCACCTGTAATCCCAAAAAGAATGTGAGCTCACCCATGGAGCTCATTTGGAATCTTTTGTGCATATAGTCTTTAAACTCAGTATCAATTAGACTGCGTTGTAGAGCCAAAAATGATGTCATCCACATACACTTGGACTAACATAATGTCACTCTTGTTCTTCTTGATAAACAATGTTTTGTCTATTTGTCGGGTAACCTTAAGAAATCACTTCACTTCATTATTATGCATGAACAAGAAAATAAACTAGGAGATGAGAAAAATGTAGAGAGAGAAAACTAGAAGAGAAACTAGGAAAGAAGGAGAATAAAAATGGAGGTTGATTAAACTTGCACAAACACAAATGATGGGACCACAACCCTCGCTCCAGCACATTGGAGAGGGGCATATATACCCCTAGATGGGCTGGCCTTAAAAGGCTTAGTGGGTCAAGGGTTTGTCTTGGGTTGGGCTCGAGTTTACTTGGGCTTTCGTCCGATACACGTAACCTATTAAATTACATTAAATGAGCCCAATACCCATTCTAGCCTATTACAACATTTAATATATAAATGACCGAGACCTAATATTCCCAAATGAACGAACTTCTTGTTTGACTCAATATTTTTGAGGCTAACAATCTCCCCCGAAGTGAGTTCATTGTGACACTCCTTCGTGAGATCAATGAGATTGCTTTTGTCATTAAGCTCTTGTCTTTGTCTTGGTCTTTATCTTGTTGTAGGCTTGTTCCTTCATGCTTTGTGATCTTTGATCTTTAGCCTTTGTCATTGTCTTTTGACTTTATCTTTTCGTCCAGGATCTTTAAATCTTTATCCTTCTGTCTTGATCGTCTTTGCCGCCTTTGCATCTTGTGTCTTGACAACATGATCATACTTTGCATCATCTTGAAGCTTGCTAAACAATCTCCTTGATAGACTTGAATAATCTTTGAAGTAAGGATTTGTATATCAGAGTTTTGTGCGGAAGTTCTTTTTTGTCTTAATTCTTGAGCTTTCATGATTCTTGAATCTCGATGCTTATAGTATGTCTTTGTAGTTTGAGCATGAGCATGTGGTAATGAATCCGACTTCAGCTGGAATAAGGCACACCATCTCCATCTTTATGTATCTTGAAATAAAACAGTTATGCAATAAAGCGTGTGGACGAATATGCCTTTGTCATTCGTTCGGATTTGGTTAGATTAACCTTCGGTTCCGTGGAACCGTTTTACAGCTATAAATACTATACCTGAGTTCAGTAGATTCAAAAGCATCTCTTAGCAGGGTTTCCAGCTCAAAGGTAGGATCTTCTAACACAGATGATTAGATTTACATGCTTTCTAGTTCTCATTACCGGAACGTCTCATAAGCAGACAACACGGTTAAGGATGTGAATCATATAGTACTATCTTTCTGATTAAGCCGTTCAATTCATTTACTGCGACAAGTTGATTCAACATTGAATCGCACCATCCTTTCCTTACAGTTGGACACAAGTTTGATTCAGCTTTGAATCTCGCAAGTCACCTACCAGTGCTTTTTGATGCAGCTTAAGCAGGATTTCCATCTTTATTGTGAGTACATAAGTATCACTTGGATGTTCTGGCACAATCACAAGGATAATGTGTAGGACCTTTGTTAACAACTTGTGAACTTATTGGTGTTCAACAAGTGTTAGAAATGGAATGTGTCCTAATGAGATTTTTTTATGGATCTCTTGGATCTAGACTCGATTAGTGTGTTTTGGTTTTAGTAATCGAAGGCTAGAGCAGACTGCCACCTATTCAATATCAACTATCTCAGAGTGAGAAAGTCAATTGAACAAAATGAGACAGTTCTGTTGAAGAGAAAACCCGAATGGCTAGGTGGTTGTTGCATTGATCATGGGTCCTATGATGTCATCTTCATTGTCAGCAATCACATTTGTGATTCTAACAGCATATGTATTGACCAGTTTCTGCTAAGTTGTATGGAGGGCTACTTTCATTAGTCCCTTTATACTATATATTTCTTTTTTAATTTCGCTTCAACCCCTTCAATGCTTACCAGACGTCATTATAACACTTGTGTGATTGTTCAGGGTTAGCTCAATACTTATCGGCATTCTTTCCCTTATACACATTCATCTCTAATCATACCTAAGGACTGCTATTTCTAACTATGGAGTGTCCTTGGGTAGATCCCTCCGGTTCTGGTTGGATCATAGAACAAATACCTAACCTTACCACCTTATGACTTCAGAATCGTCGTGATATAAGATGTTGTAGGTATGATGGAATCTGTAACCATAAAACCTTTTTCAAAGAGTATCAAGCATTTGAGTTGATAAAGGACAATATTCAAAATTTTTATTTATTTCAAGCTACATTTTAAATAATTTCTCCCCTTATTTTAATACTAATTCACTTGGTTTTTGAATACTTTGTGATTAAAATTTGTCTTGAAATACCATGGAAGAAAAACTTTTATATTCTGCATGGAATTATATGGACAATAACATGCTTCCCCTTGATTTTACTATGGTTTGACAAAAAAACAATGATACCAAGTTGTAAAATGATATAAAATTAAGGTGTTAGCATTGTTGAGCATAATTTTGAAAGATATGAATTGTATTGAAGAATTCTTGAAAATTTTTGCTTCCAACCACCTAATCATCTTATAACAATTAATCTATTTAATAGTCATTATTATTCCGTAGATGTTATTAAGACCTTTTATAATGTGTTGAATACATAAGGAATTGTCATGTTATGATGTATCCAACAATATTAAAAATATTTGTTTCAGAAAAACTCCCCCTCAAACTTGAACTCATTTAAAAAAATGACACCAAATGTAGAATAATTATCTTGTAAAACAATATGAGGGATGGTAGTGATTGAACACACAATTTTGAAAGATTTTGAATCGTCATGAGAATTCTTGAAAAATTGTGTTCAACTTTTTGAAAAACCAAATGTTAGAAGACTTATCTTCTAACGCTAAGGATAAGCGCACTTATGCGTACACTCTCCTTTGTTGTTCGGGTCCGAGTTGCAATCTGAGAGCAATTACAAGTCATAAAGAAAATTAGAAATGTGACATTGTTTTATAAACATTTGAAACTCCTGTTCGAAACTTCATTTACACGCAGTGTGTCAATGTTAATCGACATTTCTAAGCACGTAAATGTTATCGATTCCAAGAGACATGTCGAGAAGATTCTTTTTAGGAACAACTTTTGGAACCAGCTTTGAACTTGACTGTTCATTGCTGTGGTCTTGAATTCCGAGTTCTGAACGGTTATGATCAGAAGTCATTTGATGAAGAACGAGGCCTGAACTGATGTGAACAGACATCATTTCCATGAAGACCGAGGCTTGATCTGCTGCGATCAAACGTCTTTTGAACATTGAGGAACGGGGCCTGAAGTGTTATTTTCAGCAGACACCATTTGACATTGACGACCGAGGCTTGAACTGCTGTGTTCAAACGTCATTTTGTGATCATCAGATCAAAATTCCTTGAAGCCCTGTTTTCTGAGATATCTGTCTTTTCCGCAACCAAACTCTGAGTCCTTCCTTTATAGGATTGAACGATGTACCTGTACTTAAGAGAGTACCTGCACTGACATTAAGAGCTTGTTCGCTTTCACATTGGTTAGGGATATCTGCATTTGAACCATTTGGGGGTTCACTTTCAACCTTTGTTGTGCTAGAGGCGAATGTCTTTCCTGTTGGAACCCATCTAAGACAAACAGTCTTGAGAATTCTACCCGTTGGTTGCCACCTAAGACAAGATCTAGGACTTGTTGTTTTCTCATGCACAGTGGTAGTCTTTTTGATTGAAAACCTATGTCCTTTTGGGATCTGTCTTTTTGGTTTCGTTGCAACCCTTATTTGCTCTACGGGTTTGTTTCTGTTTGTTGTCTTATTGGATGGAACCTTAGCACGCGAGTTGACTTCTTTCAGGAATTTTATTACACAAGCGTCATGATTGGCATTAAAGACACATTTCTGACATGTCGAGCAAACAAAATGTTTGGAGTCAGAAAAATTTCTAGGGATCCTAGAGTGTTCATGTGTCTTTTTCTTAGCTTCCTCTAGGTAGTGATTATGAACAATGTCGTTTGAGCTATACCTAGATGAGCTTGGTGCAATCATGTGATGAGGTTTTGCAGGGGCAGATTCTCTTCCCTTAGGCAAATGATGTGTAGTGACTGGTTTTGACAAGTCGTTGTTCACATCAACTTGGGAGGCAAACCGTGGTTTTGAAATTCTAGGTCTTTCAGACTTAAACGCAGTCGGTTGTCTAACAACGGATTGGTTTTTGAGTGGTTGTCCAACCGGTTTTCCCAAGATTGATGGCTTTGCAAACTTAGTATTCACACTATTTCCTGTTAGTTTCCTTAACTCATTTTTTAATGCTGCAATTGCAAACCCCTTTTTCTGAATCTGAGCTAGTACATCAGCATTTTCATTAGACTTTTTGTTCAGTTGTTCCATTAAAGAGTCATTCTGGTTTTTGGTCTGAACTCGTGTCCTTTTGATAGAATCAAAAAGATCTTTGTAAGTCTGTTTCAAGTGCTCTTTTTCTTTATGTAACTGCTCATTCTCTGCGAGTAATTTAGCCACACTATGTTCCAATTCGATGTTTATTGTTTCAATTACATCGATGTCATGTTTAACCTTGGCTTCTGTAGGAACCGATTTAATGCTTCACTTCATAACACACAACACGAATCCAAGAAAAGAGAGAGAGAGAGAATCGTAATGTAGAGAGAGAGAAGAGAGAGAGAGTTGAGAGAGAAAAGAAAAATTATATTTTTAGAAAAATAAAAACTAGATATTTTCATATGAAAATATCTATATATTTGTCTTGTCATCAGTTATTTAGGCAGGCAAAGGACATATGTCCATGACATTGTATCAGCATATCTGGTCAACCACGTTCCTTATTATGAATTCAGGTTGCTCAGTATATGTTGTCCTGAAGCAAAAGAAATTGATTTCAGCCAGTCTTGTTACACATCAGGCCATTGCTTCTTCATTGTTTATGGGTCTGATATCTGCATCATCAACATGTGCATCATTCCCTGATCTGCTACTTGTATCCTGCTCTTTTGATTTTGTCCCATTGCTTTCAATGATAACTGAACTAGCATCCAATGCATCCAATGCATTACTCGTATCAGTCTTTTCCTCTGTTGTCTGGTTTGGTCTTTCATTCACCCTGCTTATCATTACTGCATTTTATGTTGTGCTCTTATCACCAAATCGACCTTTTTAAACAGATTTCCATGTGTTTGGATCAGTGTGTCAACGGATTCTGGAATAGCGAGTCGAGGTATTGTATGAAATTTGTTGCGTATCTGTCAACGATATTCCATCATCCAAATAAAACCCGTGACTTGATGAGCATCTGAAACTGTGTCTTGGAGTACTTGAATTAAAAGCAGACATGGATCCAATCTCTTGAAATTCTTCGTTGTCCAATCGCTTTTGGTAGGTTGATCCATGTACAAGAACATTGTGCCCGTGAAAGTCTCTACATCTTGACCAAAGAGTGTTGCAAATGCGCGTTTAAATCCCTCTTCGGTCGACTTCCTTTTAAGTCGTTGTTTGAAAGACACTTGAGGTGTGAATGAAGTCGTTGAAAAGATACCATGCAACTTTCTTTTGATTTGTTTTGAATTAGTTGCATTTGTTGTATTTCTGAATCTGAACACGAAGATAAGGTATCTTTCTTTTCCATTTTATCGTGAATTATGAAGTGTAAAAGATTTGTTGGATCTTAAGTGGATATTGTGATTGAAGTTGTGGTTTTGTAAACAATTCACGTTCATGGGATTTTACACGTCTATGATTAAAACCGATAAATGAATTTACGGGATTTTTACAGAACAAAGAACACCGTGAATGATTTGATGCGGAATCGCGGCCCGGGGGGGGGGGGGGGGGGGGGGGGGGGGGGGTGGGGGGGGGGGGGGGGGGGGGGGGGGGGGGGGGGTGGGTGGGGGTGGGGGGGGGGGGGGTGGGGGGGGTGGAAAAATTACATGAAAAAAATGGAAAAATTGGTCTGAAAAATCAAGAAAACAAGCTTTTTGGGCATTTTGGGAATTTGAATTGAATATGAATAAGGGTGGGGTGAAAAAGCGTGTGAATCTTGTTTTTCTCTAGTGAGTGGGTTGGGGTAAAGGACTAATAAGATTACGTTAATAAGTTTAGGATTGTGTATGTTTAAAAGGGTAGGAAATAAATTAAAAAGTGTAGTGTAGGTAATATATATAATTGACTCGTATCGATCGCAATCGTAATTCGATCCGCTCGTTCGATCCATGAGTTCGTATTCGAAATCCGCTCGTATCGATCGCTCGTTTCGATCGCTTGTTCGGATTAATATTCCGCTAGTTCGATCGCTTGTCTAGTCGCTATTCGATCGCTTGTATCGAGTCCGCTATTCGATCGCATTGCTCAGTCCGCTAGTTCGATCGCTTGTTCGAGTCCGCTATTCGTCGCTGTTTCATCCGCCTCGTTCGATCGCTTGCGATTTTTCCGACTCGTTTCGAATTCCAAGCGTTTTACTCGTTCGATCGTGACGTTTTTTCCGCAGCTCTCGTACTCGAGCGTTCTTTCACGAAATATTTCCGCTCTTTTTTTCACTCGTTCGTTTAGCCAAACCGTTTTGTCAACACCCCAAAATGACCACGAAATATAAAGCGTACCGAGTGCCACAAATAACCCAACGAAACTGCCGATCCGTATAAAGCTTATTCAACAACAAAAAAAAACCACGAAACCTCCCGAGGCGATTGATACCAATTGTAGGAACCGATTAATACTTCACTTCATAACACACAACACGAATCCAAGAAAAGAGAGAGAGAGAGAGACGAAATTGGAGAGAGAGATGAGAGAGAGTTGAGAGAGAAAAGAAAATTTATATTTTTAGAAAAATAAAAACTAGATATTTTCTTATGAAAATATCTATATATATATTTAGATATTTTAGAAAATATCTAAATATATATATACCCCTACACATTTAATGTGACGCGCGGGATATATAACTAGGACCCGGGCTCGGGTTTTGTTTGGGATTAAACCCGAAACATATACAATATTAGATTATTTATCGAGCCCGATTCCCGATATTATCCTGTTACAACATTAACTAATTAAAGACCGAAGCTCCATCGTAGAGTGACCGAGCTTCCTTGTTCGACTCAATAAATTGAGGCTAACACAGAGTTTGATTTTACACATCAGACATACCATAGCGATGTGGTATTCTATGAGTAATGGGATTATGAGACAATATCACAATTCCTTAGATAACCTAATACCCTTTGGCTCAAATACTAGCCAATTTGTTCAAACATAATGGCATTAACAGTAATTTCAAGCCAACTGCATGCTATAACGTAGAAGTCTTAGAGAAGTTCAAGGACTTTATGTACATGTCTTAACTAGAAGACATAACATCCTAATTGCTAACATTACGTTATAAGTCTTTGGATATTTCAATGACTTCATGTACATGTCGTGACAAGGACATGACAAGTCAATTTCTTACTTTATAAGTCTTAGAACAGTTCAAGGACCTTATGTTTATGTCTTTACAAGAAGTCACAAGCATATTAAATAAAGTATTATTGAATGCCGACTCTTGGCTTCAACAGTCTTTTCAAATTAATTGCATACTTCTTATTGATGTCTTTACAAGAGGACACAATCATATTGGCTAAACTTTTAGTGAATATGATGAAGTAGGTATTCATTATTTCTTGACACTAGTTCTAAGTAGGGCGACATACATCGAGGCATATAAGTCCTAGTAGAATATTAGCTTTCTTACCATACTAGTTAAGAAAAACCATTAGTTATATTTTTATGTGTTGTACCATGCACACAATTAAGATTCTCCACATTGTGCACTACACAACGATCAGCCTTTATAACAAACAAGTTAGCATTTATGATCAGGTTACGATCCTGAGACAAGTGGGTTATGAGTCACCACGCTTACTCATAAAGTTTGTATGAAAATAAGAACAATGTCACAGATATGATCATAATTTAAATTCAAAACTAAAATCACAGTGCCAATTATCAGTATAATCTAGAACTTTATTGTTTAATAAGCAATCATGCATAAAACATTGTATAGATAACATTTTAGGCAGCGACATTAGAAAAGCGACAAGTTATCTAATAGAATGATATGCTATGATTCTTATAAAACTATGATGCTTCGTATGTGAAAAGTAATGTATTATTTCAAGACCAGCTAGAAATAAAATGGGTCACTTACAAGGTGATAAGCTCATAGCTCCCAACGGAAGATTAGACAACATACATGTGGCACTCTAGATCATAGTAAAAACATTGCTCCCACTGGATAAGACAACATTAAATATGTGTATATGCCAATGAAGTGCAAGTAGCAATTTATTTACTTTTCTACTCTTTGAATATCTGCACATTATCACTAATGTGAGCCTCACGGACTAGTAAATATGTACTTAGATATTCAAGGAAATGCATCAAGTTCTACTATATATATAATGGACTAGCCATCAATGCCATTCTTTAACTTGAAAGTTTTTTTTGCATGTAATTCCTCCCTCTACATTATCTCAAGGGTGTGTAGAATCTTAGGAAAAATATTGAGTTAAGGAAAACTACTAAGTGTGCTTTGAGTTTGATTAGAATTCCAAAATTCAAGTGTTCCTATTATAGCTTTCTCATACAAGTAGAAAGGATAGGAATAAGTCTCTTTCTTACAAGGAAATGAGACTTAGTTTGGCTTCCTCTAACAAAGAAAGGAAGCAAACTTTTGTTTACGATTTGTGTTGCATAATGTCATTAATAGAAATTACAAAGTTCAATTTTAGTATTTTAGATAATTAATCCTTTTAAAATTAACTACCCAAGTTTATATAAAACAATTAATTTTATGAAAGGCTAAGATCCTCATTGAGGTTCCACCATCTCATCAGTTGATCTGCTAGCAATGATAGATTCAATAGGTAGGTGACGTTCACCAATTGTAAAAACATGTGCAATTCTTAGACCATATAGGACACATGATATTTGTAACCGAAGAAATAATGTCAAACTGGCATGTTTAGTCCCATCCTTGCCTTGAGCCAAGGTCTCACCTGCTTAACTCGATTAAGTCATCTAATGCAAGAACATGTGAGAATATATCTAGGTCTCACGCATAGAGAATAATCACCTTGGGTTACAATTCACCTACGTCTCACGCAAAGTGAAGAGCAAATGCAAGTGTTCTCAACCAATTGGACGACATTAATTAAATTTGACGGGTATTATTTTTGATAAATACATGATCAAAAAGTGTGTACGATGAAGCATGCATTCATTCTTCGTAGTACAAGTTAAAAAAGCTGATTTTTTAACTTAATCTAATACTTGGTTTTATATCATATATGTGTGTCAAGTTGTTCGTTTTCATGACTAATATATAACCTAGGTGGAATAAATATTAGTTTGAACAATACATAAATTAAATAATAATCATAACATTTATTTAGTGTTATTTATATAAAAACAAGTGTTTAGTTTCAAATCATATTTAAACTTTAAACTAAATTAAAGATTTAGTTTCTAAATTGGTTTGTGTGTTTATTTTTTAGTTTATAAAACATTGCAAGTTAAAATACATTTCAAACATATACTAAAGCAAAACAAACAAAGATAACCAAAGGTATGCCAAGCGCTCAACTGATGATAAACCTATGCTTGGTTCTCAGTGAGCCATCCGGACATTTAGAATCAAACTAAGGGTTAACCACACAACCACAAAGAGGACTCCCACTTGCTCCAAGAATCATCATGAGCAAGTGAAACCTTAAATGAACTTGAAGCCCAAAACTGCAATAAAATTTTAGCTGACTTCATTCACGGTTTCTGAAACTTCTTAAAGACTCTTCCCGCAATCTGAGCTTCCAGTTTGGAAAAGTTTGTAGCCCATGCGTATTGCACCTGATCAATAAAATTCAGCCTCATAACTCCTATAGAACTCTGTAAAATCTATTTTAGGAAAACACTCCAGTAGATCCAAATGACTATAATGCCTTTAACTCTTGCGTCATTCGAATTCAAACAACGGTTATAATAATTTGATAATTGAATACATTTATCCTATCATCTAACTACTATAAAATTCCCAAACAATGGCTACAATGAAAATTAAAAGCATACAAAAGAAGCCGAAACAAATGGGCATGCAAACGCAAAAACAAAATTAAATGCAAATAACTAAAGCGAATAATTCACAAGTGGTCATGGTTTTCATCGGTTTTGCATACGAAACATAATAATACCATAATATCATGTATTAACAAGGTTTTGGCTAAGTCCATGGCCAAACATGCATGTATTTGCCATGGAAACAAAATAATTAACAAGAAATAAATTGTTAGCCAACGAATCGAAGAAATAATTAACTAGAATTAAAACCCCGATTGGTACGTGTAACCAATGGCTTAAGGATCACTTAGTACTGTATTAAAGACCTTATAACAACCATATTATTTCAGAAAATAATGCCCAAGGGGCTGATTTAAAACCGATTCAAGAATCGTTCCAAAACACGCGATTTAGGCCCTTTTACACGTACCCCATAACTAAACCATATTACAGTATTCATAACAAATGGCTATGATCAAAAATCACAGATAGAAGACCCTATATAGGTTGAATAAATTTCAAATAATAAGCCTAGGGGCTGTTTTTTAAAATTATCCTTTTGAAATCCAATAAAAAACCACTCGGTTTTAGCCATTTTTAACACATACAAATGATCATAATGACCAGTCATATGAATGCTCTTGATAGCACTGGTAGGTGCTAATCAATTGTGAATATCATATAATCAAATATAATAATGAAGCGAACATGCACCTATCAACGGATCCAATAGTCATATGATCAATCAAAAACAAAAAACAACAAGTTATTTTCCTTGTCATCGTAAATCAGTAGAACAAAGAACAACCTTACGTCTGTATCACGTCATCCCAAAACCAAAAGTTGACCAAAGTAGATCACATCGATGAATATCAACACCACACTTCATCGTAGTACCTCTGATGCTATTCTTAAACCCGTAACCTTGGATTTTTAAAAAAAAAACCTTTTTTTGAAAGAACCAGAATCAAAGTAATAGATTCAAAAAACAAAAAAACTCTTATTTTGTTTATGTTTTATGCCGTCCCTTTTATAGGAAGAGATAGAATGGAGAAAAACTTGGTAAGTATTTAATTGATTTGTAACTCATAATGACTAAATCAATAAGTAGTTATCATAAATCCAAATTAAGAATTGGTAAGATGGTTCATTGAATTTGTAAATCCTAATGACTAAATCAATATAGTTATCATGACTAATTATCCGATTAACCCCCCATAAGCTTTCTTCTCTTTTCTTTTACATCTTAGGCCGGCCATATGGTGGGCACAAATGGGCTTGCCATTTGTTTGCTCAGTCCAATAAACTAAGTACATTACTTAGTTATTATAAGCCCAATATTGATCCCGAGTTACGTAGTTTATTTATATACCTTGAATACAATAAACACGATATATACAGTGGCACCTCAGTGTATATGTGTGTGACCCCATAGGCTCACATGTTCCAGCCGTATATTATTTATTAAGAAATGAACAATACTCTAGACAATGGTTAGAGGTTTAGGGTCTTTAAGGTATAGATTTTAAAAGTTTATGTAATATATCACTTTTGATATTACACATAGTGTTTAAGTTTAAGGTTTTTTGTATAGGGTAGGTGGTCCAAGGGGTTTAGGTGTTTGGTATATATTTTAAAAGTATTATGTAATATATCACAGTGATATTGATACTATGGTTAGAGGTTTAATGTTTTTGGTATAGGGTTTTAGTGGTTAGGGTTTAGAGTTTTTGGTATAGAGATTAATGTAGGAAGGGGGTTTAAGTTATTGCATATGGGTTTAAGTGGTATAGGGGTTTAGGGTTTATTTGTAAAGGTTTAGTGGTTAGGTGTTTAGGTTTTTTGAGTATAGGGTTATTTTGGCAATGGGTTTAGGTTTTGGTATAGAGGTTTAGTATAATATCACTTGGTGATATTAAATACCTAGAGGTTAGAGTGGTTTAGAATTTTTTTGCTTTAGGGATTATGATTTTGTGGTTATAGGGGTATAAGGGTTTTTGCGGTATAGATTTTAAAGTTATGTATTATCACTTGTGATATTATACCTATGGTTAGGTAAGTATACCTAGTATTAAGGTATTAGAGTGTTTTGGTAATAGGGTTTAAATGGAGTTATCGTTTAGATTTTGATATATATTTTAAAGTAATGTATCTATCATTGTGATATTACACCTAGATGGTTAGGATTTTAGGGTTTAATGGTTAGTGGGTTTATGGTTTTGGTATCGATGTTAAGTTTTATGTATATTTTCATTTGTGATATATATTATAGTGGATAGGGGTTTAGGTTTATGGTATGAAGGATTAAGAGCGGATTAGGTGTTTTCGGATTTTGGTAAGGTTTAATGGTTAGGTGTTTAAGCTTTAATGGTACGGGTTTTTCGGTGGTTTTGTATAGAGTTTAGTGGTTAGGTTTAGGGTTTTTTGTATAAGTTTAGTGGTTAAGGTTTAGGGTTTTTTGGTAAAGTTTTTAAATTTTATTTATTCATCCATCTGGTATTAAACACTAGTAGGTTAGGGTTTTAATGTTTTGGTAAAAGGTTTAGTTGGTTAGGGGTTTAGGATTTCTGGTATCAGAATTTATAAATTTATTATATACCCATGTGAAATATTGATCTAGGGGTTTAAGGTGTTTGGATAGGATTTAGTGGTTAGGGGTTAGGGTTTTTGGTATAAGTTTTAGCGGTTATAGTGGTTTAGGGTTTGGTGGTTAGGTTTTTAGAGTTTTAGGTAGGTTAGTGGTTATGAATCACATCATTTGAAATTAACCTAGTGGTTAGTGTTTAGGGTTTTGGGTATGAGCTTAGTCTGTTATGGGTTTAGGGTTTTTGGTATAGAGGTTTTAAATTATAATGTATAAAAATTCACTTGTGGATATATATACCTAGTGGTTAGGGGTTTAAGGTTAGGGTCTTTAGGTATATGGTTTAATGTTAATGGGTTTAAGTTTATGGGTATAAATTTAAAGTTCATGTATATACCACTTGTGATCTATTATACCACTGGTTTGGGGTTATGGTTATTGGTATAGGTTTAGGAAGTGGATTCGGGTTTAGGGGTTTTTTGGTAATAGATTTTAGAATTTATGTATAATATTCACTTGTGATATTATATTTAGTGTTAAGGGATTAGAAATTGTTTGGTATAGATTTTATTGGTAAAGGCTTAGGGTTTTTTTTGGTATATATTTGAAGTTTATGTATATATATATATCACTTGTGATATTATACCTAATCGTTTAGGGTTGTAGGATATTTGGTAAAGGGTATAGTGGTTAGTGTTAGGGTTTTTGATATAGGGATTAGTGTTAGGGAGGGGGGGTTTTAGGGTTTTTGGTAGTTGGGTTTAGCGGTGTAGGTGGTTTAGGGTTTAGGTATGCGTTTTATGGTTATATGTTTAGGGTTTTTGGTATATGGGTTTGAGTGGTTTAGGGGTTAAGTTTTTGGTATAAGGTTTTAAATGTTTATGTATACATCACTTGTGATATTATACGAAGTTGGTTAAGGGTTTAGGGTTTTGTTTTGTAAAGGGGTTTAATGGTTAGGGGTTTAAGGTTTTGGTATAGATTTATAAAGTTAATGTATACATCACTTGTGATATTAAATCTACATGTGTTAGGTTAAAAATAGAGTTTTTGGTATATGTGTTTAGTGGTAGGGGTTTTAGGGTTTTTGGTATAGATTTTTAAAGTTTATGTATATATCACTTATGATATTATACTTTGTGGTTGGGGGTTTAGGATTTTTTGTGTAGATCTTAAAGTTTATGTACATGTCACTTGTGATATTATACCTAGTGGTTAAGGGTTTAGGGTTTAGGGTTTAGTGGTTATGGGTTTAAGGTTTTTGTTATATTATCATTAATAGATAACGTATGAAAACATAAGCAACCAATTAATAACTGCCAAAAACGTCTTAAAACATCCAAATACGTTTGAACACGGACAAAAACACGCGAAAGCTGGCGAAAACGCCAGAAAGCTTAAGAAAACGCTCGAAACCGGACGAAAACGCGCGAATGCCGGCGAAAGCGTGCGAAAACGTATGGAAACGTAAGAAAACGTGCGAACACGTTAGAAAATGCCAAAAACGGACAAAACATGTGAAAACGTATGAAAATGAAAGAAAACGTAAGAAATCGTGCGAGAACATCTAAAACAGACAAAAACGCGCGAAAACAAACGAAAACGCTTGAAAGCCGACAAAAATGCACAATTGCAGACGAAAGCGTAAGTAAATGACCAAAAACAGAAGAAAACATGTAAAAACGTGTGAAAACAAAAGAAAACGCGCGAAAGCAGAGAAAACAAGAAGAAATATGTGAAAAATAGACAAAAACGTATGAAAACATGCGAAAACGAACAAAAATGGACGAAAACGTGCGAAAACGTAAGAAATCGTGCGAGAACATAAGAAAACGTGCGAGAACGTCTAAAAAAGAACGAAAACGCGCGAAAACGTGCGAAAACAAACGAAAACACGCGAAAGCGTACGAAAACGTGCGAAAGCGGACAAAAACGTATGAAAACGTACAAAAACGTAAAAACGTAAAAAAACTTAAAGACGTACAAAAACATTAAAAACGTAAAAAAACGTAAAAAACGTAAAAAACGTAAAAACATACAAAATGTCAAAAAGGTTAATATATTGCAATTTGGGCAAGATTTGCCAACTCTACAATAATGAATGGGAGTGGTTAGGGTGAAGTTTTGTATAAATTTACACCATTTTGTCCCTCCATGTTTTTTTTAATCTTAAATCTTGTCTTTTTAATCTAATGAAATGGATGGTCTAGATTTATCCCTTAGTACGTAGGGAGAAACTACTATGCAAAATAACTCACCTCATATTTATATAAAAAAACATTAAGATATCTTAAAAGCCAACCTTAACAAATTACTAAGTAGCAGCTCAACAAGACCACATGATAATCCTCAATCGCAGTCTCTCTTACAAAATTGAGTGATCTAAATTGATTGGAAGCTAATTAAATCCAAAAATCCTTATTAAAAACCAGTAAATTCATTAAACATACGGATGAACCATGATTTCTAAACCACAGTGATGCACAGTGTAGGGAGCGTATAGAGGATTTTACACATCTCAGCTCTTCATTGTTAGCAACCTTATGTTAAGGAATAACAACGTCACCGTTCTTTAATACGAGAGATCTGCCAAAAAACATCACAAAATCCCCCTGCTCATGCTTCGAGTTGCCAAAAATTCCCATACTCAAATTCACATTCCAGACACTCTCCAGTTGAATATTTGAATAACATTCCAGTGTAATGGAGTCTATCTCAGATTTCTTACGATCTGGACACCAGCTCTATATGAAAAGTAGATGTAATTTTCTCAGTGTAATTTATGAGAATCAAATCAAAAGGAACTATTTAAGCTATTACCGTTAACTTAAGGTTCTTCAAGTTTGGGGAGCATTTAATTAAGAGAACAAGTAACTCAAACTCATGTTTGTTGATGAAAGAGATAGCCTACAAATACAAGTATTTGAGGGGGACAGCGATAGCTAGGAATCTGCCCGTTGAACCACTCCTTGAGCCAAAGCCTTGATCATAGGCCAACACAAAGACAAACAAAGTTTCTATTTTCTTTTCAAGTTGAGCAATTATATAACATTTGGGTAACGATATTACCTGAATGACTAATAACGAAAGAGTCAAATGTTCAATCACCTAGTAAAACCGTAAAAACTCAGTAATGCGTAGAACCACCTGTGACAACCCGTGATTAGCAGGTTAGATTAAAAACTTTAGAAATGGCTAAAGTTCATTTTTATGTGTGTAAGTGTTGGTGTATGTGAATTTAATTGGGCTAAGTGAGTTAATTATGGGCCGTGATATCCATTTTGAGGTGTGTGGGCATCTCATTTTGAGTGTGTTTGAGTTTATGTTAAGTATTCCATTCGTTCACGTGTGGTGATAATGGATATGAAAGACGTGTGCATGCATTGCTAGACTTACGTCAATAACTACTTGGTTTTAAGATTAAGCGTCATAAGAATGTGTGATATGGGAAAGGAATAATGTGGTTGAAATATGGAAGTTGGTAGTAAACTTTCCATATATAGAAAGTGAATTTGGAAATAAAAGTTTTATTTTTAGAAAGTAGTTTATAAGCAAAATGGTTTACCAAATAGCTTAGTTTTTATATAAACTTAATGTATGAAGGTTAATTAATTAACTAATAAAAGATAAAAAAAAATTATACATGAATAGTAAATACAAATTTGTATAGGAAAATATATAAAAAATTAATTAATTAAAAAGGGAGGTGATTGGATCGGTTTAAAGAAAGAAAAAGAAAAAAAGGAAACAAATCTGATTACAATTAGGATTCTAGGTAGTATAAATATAAGATAAATAAATCACTAAATCACTTTTTCTCTCCTCTTTTTTCCTGTGATCGACCGAACCTCCAAGAGAAGAAAAAAAAGATTTTTTTTTAATCAAGAATGAGTTGGTGATTAAGTGATTAAAGAATCAAGGTTTAGGTATGTTTCAATTAAGTTTTTGTTTAGTTTTCTTTAAATCATGTAACAATTATTAAGATGGATAATACGGTTTTTATAAATCTATAATGAATATAAATTGAGAACAGTTAATAATGATTAGGGATGATTATAAGCATGAGGATGTATTCGGTTAGGTTTAGAATGCGTTAGAACTTGATTTAAGTTTTAGCAGAATTTAGTGTTGTGTTGTTTCGTGAATATCTAAAGGTTAGAAGCACGGATGATGGTGATCCGGTGCCTATGATGTACTCAGAGAGTTTAGTTTCCAGAACAATCCGGACCTTGAACAGTTTTTATGTGGAAAGTCATTCAAATGTTGGTTACAAGAAAAGTTGTCAAAGCAGTAAATTCGAGTCAGATTTAGGTCAGATTACGAGGTGTAAAACCCCCACTTAAAATTCGAATTAGGATTAGCCAACCTACAGGAGTTTAGTTCTATGTGTCTATTAAAAATCCCAAAAAGGAGAGCTTCTGATTTGGAGTCTAAGTATGGTTTTTAGGTCCAAACGTTTTAGTGTTCGTTCAGATCCGAAACTGAGTAGTTAAAAGTTTGATTTTATTTGGGGCACTTAAGAGGGGTGATTATCGAATTTTATACTAAATATATAATATATGATAAAATATAAAATATATATAAGTCAAAAAATCAACAAGATCAATAATACCGAGAAGTAGTATAGAATGTTCCCGGGTCGTTTATCCACCAACGAGGCTGGACTGGAGAATCGATACAGTCGGAAGATTGGAGTTTGAACGAGAAAAATGAATTGAGAGTGTGGAAAGTTAAATTAAACAATAACAAACAAAAACGTCTAAGCAAAACCTAAAAATTATGAAATTAAACTAGAAAACGAGAGCCCGAATCCGCAATAGGGGGGAAAAACCTAAAAATCATTAAAATTAACCCTACGAAGTAAATTTTTTGCTTCTAAACTACTCTAGGGAACAAATAACGAAGAATGAAAAAGACTAGACTGAAAACGGAGGTCGTTTGACCCAAAAACGAGTCAAGACAAAAACCGCATCCGACCCCGTTCTTTAAAAAGCAAAAAGTTATAAAAATGACCCGTACAAAAGGTTATTATTTTTCTAAAACTAAATGACTAAATAAAATTTTCTAAAAAAAAAAATATTTTTTGATAATTTTTGTATTTTTAAATGAATTTTTTAAACTTTTAACGAAATTAAATTGTAAAAAATAATAAACGACCTTTAAAAATTCTGAAAATTTTACTAAAATACGTTTTACACTATGATAAACCTCGAAAAATAAGAAACAAAAGAATTGCTTATAAATAAGCCCCCAAATAAGCTGTAAAACAACTTTGGCTTAATAGCCCAAAACACCCTTAAATACACTGACCCTTGGGATACTAAACGTAACAGTCCCAAGGCGCAGCGGTATGGTGGGTCCAAAAGATAGGTGTACAGGTAAGAGACCCGGGTTCGAGTTCTTGCACACCCCGGGTCACCCCTTGTACTCCTTTCTTTTTTTTTTGGAACAACTTTGGTTCACAAAGTTTTTCAAAAAAAAAAAAAAGGAGACAAGGGGTGACCCGGGTGAGCAAGACTCGAACCCGGGTCTCTACCCTCGTACACCTCTCTTTTTGTACACACACATACCGCTGCGCCCTTGGGACTTTTACGTTAGTATCCCAAGGGTCAGTGTATTTAAGGGTGTTTTTGGCTATTAAGCCATAAGTTGTTTACAGCTTATTTGGGGGCTTATTTATAAGCAATTCTTTTGTTTCTTATTTTTCGTAGGTTTATCATAGTGTAAAGTATTTTTAGTAAAATTTTCAGAATTTTTAAAGGTCGTTTATTATTTTTTACAATTTAATTTCGTTAAAAGTTTAAAAAATTCATAAAAAATACAAAAATTATCAAAAAAATATTTTTCTTTTTTAGAAAATTTTATTTAGTCATATAGTTTGTAGGAAAAATATAAAACTTTTCGTAGGGTCATTTTTATAACTTTTTGCTTTTTAAAGAACGGGGTCGAGTGCGGTTTTTGTCTTGACTCGTTTTTGGGTCAAACGACCTCCGTGTCCAGTTCTAGTCTTTTCATTCCTTCGTTATTTGTTCCAAGAGTTAGTTTTAGAAGCAAAAATTTCTTCGTAGGGTTAATTTAATGATTTTTAGGTTTTTTTCCGCCCTTTGGTTCAGATTCGGGCTCTTCGTTTTCTAGTTTATTTCATAATTTTTAGGTTTTGGCTTAGTCGTTTTTGTTTGTTATTGTGTACATTTAACTTTCCATCACTCTCAATTCATTTTTGCTCGTTCAACTCCAATCTTCCGACTGTATCGAGTCTCCAGTCCAGCCTCGTTGGGGAGATACGCCCGGAACATTTCTATACTACTTCTCGTATTAATTGATCTTGTTTGATTTTTTGACTTTTATTATATTTTTATATTTTTATCATATATTAGATATTTAGTATAAAATTCGATAATCACCCCTCTTAAGTGCCCCAAAAACTAATAATATCAAAGTCTTTATCTACTCATTTTTTTTTTGTTTCGGATCTGAAACAACACTACAACTTTTGGACCTAAAAAACCATACTTAGACCTCAAATCATAGCTCTCACCTTTTTGGATTTTTAATAGACACATAGATCTAAAACTCCGTGTAGGCTGGCTAATCCTATTCGAATTTTAAGTGGGGGTTTTACACCTCGTAATCTGACCTAAATCTGACTCGAATTTACTACTTTGACAACTTTTCTTGTAACCAACATTTGAATGACTTCCCGACATTAAAAACTTTCAAGGCCGGATGTTCTGGAAACTAAACTCTCTGAGCTACATCATAGGCACCGGAATCACATCAATCCATGCTTCTAACCTTTAGATATTCACGAAACAATACAACACTAAATTCTGCTAAAACTTAAATCAAGTTCTAACGCATTCTAAACCTAACCGAATACATCCTCATGCTTATAATCATCCCTAATCATTATTAACTAGTTTAATTATATTAATTTATAGATTTTATAAAACCTTAATTATCCATCTTAATAATTGTTACATGATTTAAAGAAAACTAAATAAAAACTTAATTGAAACATACATAAACCTTGATTCTTGAATCACTTAATCACCGACTCGTTTTTGATTAAAAAAAATCTTTTTTCCTTCTCTGGAGTTCGGTCGATCACACTTAAAAAGAGGAAGAAAAAGTGATTTAGTGATTATTTATCTTATATTTATACTACCTAGAATCCTAATTGTAATCAGATTTGTTTCCTTTTTTTCTTTTTTCTTTCTTTAAACAGATCCAATCACCTCCATTTTTAATTAATTAATTTTTTATATATTTTCCTATACAAATTTGTATTTACTATTCATGTATAATTTTTTTTTATCTTTTATTAGTTAATTAATTACCTTCAATACATTAAGTTTTTATAAAAACCTAAGCTATTTTGGTAAACCATTTTGCTTATAAACTACTTTCTAAAAATAACTTTTCATTTCCAAATTCACTTTCTATATATGGAAAGTTTACTACCAACTTCCATATTTCAACCACATTATTCCTTTCCCATATCACACACTTCCTATAAACGCTTAATCCTTAAAACCAAGTATTGACGTAGCAATGCATGCACACGTCTTTCATATCCATTATCACCACACGTGAACGAATGGAATACTTAACACCAAACTCAAACACACTCAAAATGAGATGCCCATACACCTCAAAATGATATCAAGCACATAATTAACTCACTTAGCCCACATAAATTCACATAGCACAACACTTACACACATAAAAATGAACTCTTAGCCATTTCTAAAGGTTTAAACTAACCTGCTCAAATCACGGTTGTCACAGATGGTTCTACCATTACTGATTTATTTAAGTGTTTACCTGTGATTGAACATTTGACTCTTTCGTTATTAGTCATTCAGGTAATATCGTTACCCAAATGTTATATAATTGCTCAACTTGAAAAGAAAATAGAAACTTTGTTTGTCTTTGTGTTGGCCTATGATCAAGGCTTTGGCTCAAGGAGTGGTTCAACGGGAGCTTCCAGTATCGCTAGTCCACCTCAAATACTTGTATTTGCAGGCTATCTCTTTCATCAACAAACATGAGATAGAGTTACTTGTTCTCTTAATTAAATGCTCCCCAAACTTGAAGAACCTTAAGTTAACGGTACTAGCTTAAATAGTTCCTTTTGCTTTGATTCTCATAAATTACACTGAGAAAATTACATCTACTTTTCATATAGAGCTGGTGTCCAGATCGTAAGAAATCTGAGATAGACTCCATTACACTGGAATGTTATTCAGATATTCAACTGGAGCGTCTGAGTGAATTTGAGATAGGGAATTTTGGCAACTCGAAGCATGAGCAGGATTTTGTGATGCTTATTTTGGCCAGATCTCTCGTATTAAAGAAGGTGACGTTATTCCTTAACAATAAGGTTGCTAACAATGAAGAGCTGAAGATGTGTAAAATCCTTTTACGCTCCACACGTGCATCACCTGTGGTAGAAATCATGGTTCATCGTCATGTTTAATGAATTTACTGGTTTTTAATAAGGATTTTTGGATTTAATTAGCTTCCAATCAATTTAGATCACTCAATTTTGTAAGAGAGACTGCGATTGAGGATTATCATGTGGTCTTGTTGAGCTGCTACTTAGTAATTTGTTAAGGTTGGCTTTTAAGATATCTTAATGTTTTTTTATAAATATGGAGGGTGAGTTTATTTTCAGAGTTAGTTTTCTCCCTACGTACTAAGGATAAATCTAGACCATCCATTTCATTAGATTAAAAAGACAAGATTTAAGATTAAAAAAACATGGAGGGACAAAAAGTGTAAATTTACTAAAACTCACACTAACCACTCCTTCATTATTTGTAGAGTTTGCAAATCTTGCCCAAATTGCAATTAATAACCTTTTTGACATTTTGTATGTTTTTACGTTTTTTACGTTTTTTTATGTTTTTTTACGTTTTTAATGTTTTTGTACGTCTTTAAGTTTTTTTACGTTTTTACGTTTTTGTAGGTTTTCATACGTTTTTGTCCGCTTTCGCACTGTACGACGCATTCGCAGTGTTTTTCCGTTTGTTTTCCGCATGTTTTCGCGTGTTTTCGTTCTTTTAGACGTTCTCGCACGTTTTCTTATGTTCTCGCACGATTTCTTACGTTTTTGCACGTTTTCGTCCATTTTTGTTCGTTTTCGCATGTTTTCATACGTTTTTGTCTATTTTCACACTTATTCTTCTGTTTTCGTCCGCTTTCGCGCGTTTTCTTTTGTTTTCACACGTTTTTACATGTTTTCTTCTGTTTTTGGTCATTTACTTACGCTTTCGTCTGCAATTGGCATTTTGTCCGGCTTCAAGCGTTTTCGTTTGTTTTCGCGCGTTTTTGTCTGTTTTAGATGTTCTCGCACGATTTCTTACGTTTTCTTTCATTTTCATACGTTTTCACATGTTTTGTCCGTTTTTGGCATTTTCTAACGTGTTCGCACGTTTTCTTACGTTTCCATACGTTTTCGCACGCTTTCGCCGGCATTCGCGCGTTTTCGTCCGGTTTCGAGCGTTTTCTTAAGCTTTCTGGCGTTTTCGCCAGCTTTCGCGTGTTTTTGTCCGTGTTCAAACTATTTTGGATGTTTTAAGACGGTTTGGCAGTTCTTAATTGTTGCTTATGGTTTTCATACGTTATCTATTAATGATAAATATAACAAAAACCTTAACGCCATAAACCAGTAAACCCTAAACCTAAACCCTTAACCACTAGTATAAATACACAAGTGACATGTACATAAACTTTAAGATCTACACAAAAAATCCTAAACCCCCAACCACAAAGTATAATATCATAAGTGATATATACATAAACTTTAAAATCTATACCAAAAACCCTAAACCCCTAACCACTAAAACATATACCAAAAACTCTAAACACTAACCACTAGATATAATATCACAAGTGATGTATAATTTAAACCTTTAAAATCATACAACAACCTAAACCCTAACCAATAAACCCTATACAAAAAACCCAACCCTTTCCACTACGAATAATAGCACAAGTGATGGTATACATAAACTTTAAGAACATATACAATAAACCTTTAAACCCCGTAACCACTATACCTATACCAATTACCCTAAACAACTAACCACGTAAACGCCATAGCCAAAACCCATAAACCCACTAACAGCACACCCTATACCAAAAAATCCCCTAAACCCCCCTCCCTAACCACTAATCCCTATATCAAAAACCCTAAACCACTAACCACTAAACCCTATACCAAAATCCTAAAACCCTAACTATTAGGTATAATATCACAAGTGATATATATACATAAACTTCAAAATATATACCAAAAACCCTAAACCTTTAACCAATAAACTCTATACCAAAAATTCTAAACCCCTAACCACTAAATATAATATCACAAGTGATATATACATAAATTCTAAAATCTATACCAAAAACCCTAAAGCCCTAACCACTAAACCCTATACCAAAAAACCATAACCCCCAACCACTAGGGTATAATAACACAAGGTGAGTATAATACATGAACTTTAAAATATTACCAAAAACTTAAACCCTTAACCATTAAACCATATACCTAAAACCCTAAACCTTAAACCCCTAACCACTAGGTATAATATCACAAGTGATTTATACATAAAATTTAAAACCTATACCAAAAACCCTAAACCCATAACCACTAAAGCTCATACCCAAAACCCTAAACCCCTAACCACTAGGTATAATATCACAAATGATGTATACATAAACCACTAACCCTACCAAAAACTCTAAACACCTAACCACTAAACCCTAAACCACTAACCGCTAAACCTATACCAAAAACCCTACACCCCTACCACAACTCTATACCAACAACCTTAAACCCCTAGATATAATATCACAAGTGATATATACATAAATTATAAAATCTATACCAGAAATCCTAAACCCCTAACCACTAAACCCTATACCAAAAACCTTAAACCCCTAACCACTAAGTTTAATACCAGAAGTGATGTATAAATAAAATTTAAAACCTATACCAAAAACCCTAAACCCTTAACCACTAAACTCTATACAAAAAACCCTAAACCTCTAACCACTAAACTCTATACCAAAAACCCCCAAACCCGTAACCATTAAAGCTTAAACACCTAACCATTAAACCCTATACCAAAATCCGAAACACCTAACCGCTAAACCTTATACCATAAACCCTAAACCCCTAACCACTAAATATAATATCACAAATGAAATATACATAAAACTTTAAAATCTATACCAAAAACCCTAACCCTAACCATTAAACCCTAAATCACTAGTGGTAATATCACTACTGCTGGATATACAATAACTTTAAAATATATACCAAAAATCCTAAACCGCTAACCATTAAACCCTATACCAAAAACTCTAAATACCTAACTACTAGGTATACTACCTAACCACTAGGTATAATATCACAAGTGATATATACATAAACTTTAAAATCTATACCAAAAACCCTAAACCCTATACCAAAAATCATAAACCCTAAAGCAAAAATCCTAAACCTCTAACCACTAGGTATAATATCACAAGTGATATATACTAAACCTATACCAAAAAACGCTAACCCTTTACCAATAAACCCTATACCAAAAAACCTAAACACCTAACCACTAAACCTTATACAAAAACCCTAAACCCCTAACCACTAAACCCTATGCCAATAACCCTAAACCCCTTCCTAACCACTAATCCCTATACCAAAAACTCTAAACCCCTAACCACTAAACCCTATACCAAAAACATTAAACCTCTAACCACTAGGTATAATATCACAAGTGATATATACATAAACTTTAAAATATATACCAAAAACCCTAAACCCCTGACCACTACCCTATACCAAAAACCTAAACCTTAAACCACTATGTGTAATATCACAAGTGATATATTACATAAACTTTAAAATCTATACCCTAAACCCTAAACCTCTAACCACTTGTTAGAGTATAGTCATGTCATAATAAAAAATATACGGCTGGAAACATGTGAGCCTATGGGGTCACACACATATACACTGAGGTGCCACTGTATATATCGTGTTTATTGTATTCAAGGTATATAAATAAACTACGTAACTCGGGATCAATATTGGGCTTATAATAACTAAGTAATGTACTTAGTTTATTGGACTGAGCAAACAAATGGCAAGCCCATTTGTGCCCACCATATGGCCGGCCTAAGATGTAAAAGAAAAGAGAAGAAAAGCTTAAGGGGGTTAATGGTTAATTAGATCATGATAACTAACTAATATTTAGTCATTAGAGAGTTACAAATCATTTAACCACTTACCAATATAATTGATTATTGATAACTACTTATTGATTTTAGTCATTATGAGTTACAAATCAATTAAATACTTACCAAGTTTTTCTCCTCTATCTCTTCCTATAAAAGGGACGGCATAAAACATAAACAAAATAAGAGTTTTTTTGTTTTTTTGATCTATTACTTTGATTCTTGTTCATTCAAAGTATAATCCAAGGTTACGGGTTTAAGGACTAGCATCCAAGAGGTATACGATGAAGTGTAGTGTTGATATTCATAGATGTGATCTACTTTGGTCACTTGGTTTCTTGGATAGACCGTGTACAAGAGAAGGTTGTTCTTTGTTTCTACTGATTACGATGCAAAGGAAATAATTGTTGTTTTTATTTTGATTGATCATATGACTCTATGGATCCGTTGATAGGTGCATGTTCCGCTGCATTTTATATTTGATTATATGATATTCAATTGATTTAGCACCTACAGTGGTATCAAGAGCCATCATATGATGTCATATGATCATCTTGTATGTGTAAAATGGCTAAAACCGCGTGTTTTTTATGGATTCAAAAGGATAATTTTAAAACAGCCCCTAGGGCTTATTAGTTGAAATTAATTCGACCTATATAGGGTCTTATAATCTGTGATTTTTGATCCCATAGCCATTTGTTATGCATACTTTAATTGGTTTTGTTATGGGGTACGTGTAAAAGGGCCTAAATCGCGTATTTTGGAACGATTCTTGAATCAGTTTTAAATCAGCCCCTTGGGCATTATTTTCTGAAATAATATGGTTGTTATAAGGTTTTTAATACAGTATTAAGTGATCCTTAATCCACTTGGTTAAACACGGTTCCCCAATCCGAGTTTTTAAACTAGTTAATTTATTTCTTTGATTCGTTGGCTAACAATTTATTTCTTGTTAATTATTTTGTTTCCATGGCAAATACATGCATGTTTGGCCATGGACTTAGCCAACAACTTGTTAATACATGATATTATGGTATTATTATGTTTCGTATGCAAAACCGATGAAAACCATGACCACTTGTGAATTGATTCGCTAGTTATTGCATTTAATTTTAGTTTTTGGGTTTGCCATTGTTTCGGCTTCTTTTGTATGCTTTTAATTTTCATTGTAGCCATTGTTTGGGTATTTTATAGTAGTTAGATGATAGGATAAATGTATTCAATTATCAAATTATTATAACCGTTGTTTGGATTCGAATGACGCAAGAGTTAAAGGCATAAAGTCAAATTTGGAGCTACTGGAGTGATTTCCACTAAAAATAGATTTACCAGAGTTCTATAAGGAGTTAGAGGCTGAATTCTTTTGATCAGGTGCAAAACGCATGGGGCTACAACTTCTTCAACTGGAGCTCAGATTGGGGAAGAGTCCTTCTAGGAGTTTCAGACCCGTGAAGTCAGCTAAAATTTTATTGCAGTTTTGGGCTTCAAGTTCATTTAAGGTTTCACTTGCTCATGATGATTCTTGGAGCAAGTGGGAGTCCTCTTTGTGGTTGTGTGGTTAACCCTTAGTTGACTTCTTAATTCTCGTGATGGCTCACGAGACCAAGCATAGGTTTTTCATCAGTTGAGGCTTTGCATACTTTTGGTATCTTTGTTTGTTTGCTTTTATATATGTTTGAAATGTATATAACTTGCAAATGTTTTATAAAAACTAAAATAAAAACACAAAACAATTTTAGAAACTAAATCTTTAATTTAGTTTAAAGTTTAAATATGATTTGAAACTAAACACTTGTCTTTTATACAAATAACACTAAATAAAATGTCATGATTATTATTTAATTTTATTATTGTTTCAAACTAATATTGTATTCCACTAGGTGTATATAATACAGTCATGAAAATGAACAACTTGACACACATATATGATATAAAACAAGTATTAGACTTAAGTTAAAAATAGCTTTTTAACTTGTACTACGAAGAATGAATGCATGCTTCATCGTACACACTTTTTGATCATGTATTTATCAAAAATAATACCCGTCAAATTTAATTAATGTCGTCCAATTGGTTGAGAACACTTGCATTTGCTCTTCACTTTGCGTGAGACGTAGGTGAATTGTAACCCAAGGTGATTATTCTCTATGCGTGAGACCTAGATATATTCTCACATGTTCTTGCATTAGATGACTTAATCGAGTAAGCAGGTGAGACCTTGGCTCAAGGCAAGGATGGGACTAAACATGCCAGTTTGACATTATTTCTTCGGTTTTCAAATAGACATGTGTCCTATAGGCGTCTAAAGAAATTGACATGTTTTTACAATTGGTGAAGCGTCAACCTACCAATATGAATGCTATCGTGCTAGCAGATCAACTGATGAGATGGTGGAACCTCAATGAGGATCTTAGCCTTTCATAAAATTAATTGTTTTATATAAACTTGGGTAGTTAATTTTAAAAGGATTAATTATCTAAAATACTAAAATTGAACTTTGTAATTTCTATTAATGACATTAGGCACCACAATCGTAAACAAAAAGTTTGCTTCCTTGCTTGTTAGAGGAAGCCAAACTAAGTCTCATTTCCTTGTAAAAAGAGAACTTATTCCTATCCTTTCTACTTGTATGAGAAACTATAATAGAACACATGCATTTTAATTCTAATCAAACTCAAAGCACACATAGTAGTTTTTCCGTTAACTCAATATTTTTCTAAATTCTACACACCTCTTGAATAATGTAGAATGGAGGAAGTAACATTCAAAACTTTCAAGTTAAAAAATGAATTGATGGCTAGTCACCATATATATAGTAAAGAACATGATGCATTTCCTTGAAATCTAAGTACATTTTTACTATCCGTAGGAGCTCAAATTATAATAATGGTGCAGATATTCAAAGATTAGAAAAGTAAAAATTGCTATTTGCACTTCATTGGCATACACACACATGTAATGTTGTCTATCCAGTGGTGCAATAGCATTTACTACTGATATAGATGCACATGAAATGATGTCTAAATTTCAGTGGGGACCTTATGACTTATCTACCTTGTAAGTGACCCATTTTATTTTTAGCTTGTCTTGAAATAATAAATTACTTTTCCACATACGAAGCATCAATTTTATAAGAAATCATAGCATATACTTCTATTAAATAACTTGTCGTTTCTGATGTCGCTGCCTAAAATGTTATCTATACAATGTTTATGCATGATTGCTTATTAAACAATAAAGTTCTAGATATACTTATAATGCAAATGTGATTTTAGTTTTGACTTAAATACATTCATATCGGTGCCATTGTCATATTATTCATACAACCATAGGAAGCGTGTATAGCTCATAACCCACTAGTCTTAGGATCGTAACCTGACTCATAATATGCTCACCTGTTTGTATAAATGCTTGATGTTGCGTCATGCACAAGTGGGAGAAATCTTAATTTTGTGCAAGGTACAACACATAACAATATGATTAATGGTTTTTCTTAACTACATGATAAGAAAGCTAATATTCTACTAGGACTTATACACCTCGATGTATGTCGCCCTACTTAGAACTAGTGTCAAGAAATAATGAATACCTACTTCATTATATTCACTAAAAGGTTTAGCCAATATGATTGTGTCTTCTTATAAAGACATCAATAAGAAGTATGTAACTAACTTGAAACCAAGAGTCGGCATTCAAAAATACTTTATTTAATATGTTTATTTCTTCTTGTAAAGACATAAACATCAGGTCCTTGAACTGTTCAAAGACTTATAAAGTATGCAATTGACTTGTCATGTCTCATAGTCAAGACATGTACATGAAGTCATTGAAATGTTTAAAGACTTATAACGTAAAGTTAGCGATTAACGTGTTATGTCTTCTTGTTAAGACATGTACATAAAATCCTTGAACTTCTCTAAGACTTATAACGTAAAGTTAGCGATTAACGTGTTATGTCTTCTTGTTAAGACATGTACATAAAATCCTTGAACTTCTATAAGACTTCTACGTTATATCATGCAATTGGCTTTAAATTACTGTTAATGCCATTATGTTTGAACAAATGGGAAAGTATGTGAGCAAAGGGTATTAGGTTATCTAAGAAATTATGGTACTGTCTCACAATCCTATTACTCGTAGAATACCACATCGTTGTGGTATGTCTGATGTGTAAAATCAAACTCTGTTGATATTGTTTAATTTTTGATAACTTTAACTACCTTACCTCTAATCTTATCAAGGTTAACAGAATTAAGAAAGCCACGTGTTTACTCGATATGGTTCCAACTAAGGAGGTAACTAAGACACCATCAGGTTATGGAATGGGAAGACTCCCATTAAGTCTTAACTGAAGTTCTGAATTTGTTGAGACCACGTTAAGCGTGCTATTAGAAAACTAGAGTCAAGAACTGTCAGCATATATTATACCTCCCAAACGAGAACAATTTTATTGTTGCTCAACTTGCTGCATTTTTGGAGAAAGTCTCTTCTTACAAGAAGAAAGTGGGATCATTTGTTTTGGAGAAAGTCTCTTCTTACATAACCTTCTGAATGCAATAGCGAACAACATAATGAATGTTGAGATGTAGTCCATGAAAGAAAATCATTTTGGAATTTGATTGATCTTTCACGAATCGGTAAGACTGAGAGGTTAAATTAGTTCTTCTAGGAGAAGACTGATATGGAGAAAGATGTACACACGTTTAAACGCAAGCCTTGTGGTAAGGGTTTTACTTATACTCAAACGATTGACTGTGATTAAAGCTTCTTTTCCTTGCATGCGTTAAATGAATAAAGATATTAATTACCATACTTGATTTCATGA
>BQNB010031933.1:0-47560 GCA_026074375.1 Tanacetum coccineum | reverse complement strand
CAATACATAACCACAATTTTGTTGTGTTTCTAACGTGAGTGATTTGAAAATAAAATTAGGGTTTTGGTTCGAAATTAATTTTTCAACAGATTCACTAATGTAAGCAAATCTTATGTCTACAGGAAGCATATTAGTTATACATTGTATCCTAGTAGTCTTAATTGTTCAAAATTGAAAGAAAACTTGAAAATCCCCAATTTCAATTTTTGGTGTTCATCATGAACCCTAGACTCAAATTGAAAGAAAATAAATAAAATGACTTACAATTGATGATCTTTAAGATGTTGTGAATGATTGTTGGTGTTGATTTTATCTTCAATTTGTGTTTTAGTGGTTGATTTTGAGTTTTTGGGTGAAATAGGTCGTGTTCGTCGAGTGCAGCAGATAAAGGAGTGTTTGTTTTTGTGTTTTGAAAAAAAAATTGTTTAAGTATTCCATATTATGATCTGCTGATGGCGGTCCCATATCTCCTGGTGGTCCCAAATATATTGGGGGGCCGCCTATATGGGGGCCGCCCTCAGTAAAGGGTATTGGACTTGGTTTTTGACGAAAATTATTCAAGAAGGAGTGACATTTTAATTTGCATTTCACGAATTAAGGATGCTTAAAGTACTTCGGATGAAGTAATTAAGTTGTCACGACACGGAGTGGAACACGGACTAGAATCGAGACAGAAGAAGGAGAAGCGGACTAATATGATTTATGGAATGTGTTCCATCATTCCTAAACCAAGACGTAGATAGTTAAACGATTCACATTTAAGAGGTTTAGTAAGAATTTCGGCAATATTGTCGACGGACGGCACTTTTTCGATTGAGATATGTCCTTTCTGGACATTATCACGAAGAAAGTGGTGACGTATTTCGATGTGTTTGGTACGAGAGTGTTGCACCGGGTTTTTGCTAAGGTCAATCGCGCCTTTGTTGTCGCACATGATGGGAATGTCGTCGAGTCGTACGTCGTAGTCGATGAGAGCTTGTTTCATCCATAGTGCTTGTTGACATGCCTTTTTGGCGCTTACGTATTCGGCTTCGGTAGTGGATATAGCAAGAGCGGTTTGTTTCTTTGAGAACCAAGATGTCAAACAACATCCCACGAACGTACAAATACCGCTAGTGCTCTTTCGGGTGGGGGGGGGGGGGGGGGGGGGGGGGGGGGGGGGGGGGGGGGGGGGGGGGGGGGGTGGGGGGGGTGGGGGGGGGAGGGGGGGGGGGAGGGGCGCGAGGAGGCGCGGAGCGCGTAGTGGATATAGAAAGAGCGGTTGGTTTCTTCGAGAACCAGATGGCAAACAACATCTCGTACGTACTAATACAGCTAGGTGATCTTTCGGTACCATAATCTCTGCATGAACAGGGTCGGCTATACTACGATTTCTATGTCGGTCCCATAGGATACATAATCCTATGTTGAATAGTGCTTTAATGTTTTATCTGATGCGTTTACGCTTCAAGGTGAGAGGTTTTGGGTAGCATCTTGAAGCGGGCAAATAGCAGACACTAAACATGATATCGGGCCTACTTGCGTTAGGTATAATAAACTACTATCTAGTTGCCTGATACTTGGTACTATCCTACCGGACTCACACTCTTATTCTTTTCGTGTGGAGTTTTGTATCGGAAGGACATGGAGTTTTTTTATTGGTTTAGATCTTCTAGAACAAATTTCTTTAAGCATTCTTATATGTCACTTTAGATTTGATTAAAGAAGAATATACCGTCTTCATTTGTTTAATTTGTTATCATGGAAGAAGTAATTCTGCTGAGAACATAATCTTGAGAAATGTTGGTGTAGGTCCGTAGTCTTGTCCGTTTCTTCTCTAAATGAGCCCAAGTCACGTGTAATTCTTTCAAATGCCCTCCAATGAGAAATACCTGAAAATGAACGATTAAGTACCTATTTTGGGCATAAATACACGATTTAGGGGGTTAAACGACCCTGAAAAAGTGTATAAAATGACACCTCATCACATCCAAGCTTTGGGTGCTTGTTTAAGACCGTATAAATCTTTCTTTAGTTTATAAACATGATCTGGTTTTTCAAAGTCAATGAATCCTGGAGGTTGTGCCACGTATACCTCCTCGTTGATAAAACCGTTTAGGAATGCATTTATTTACATCCATTTGAAATAGCTTAAAATATAAAGCACAAGCATAGGCTAATAGTATCCTAATTGACTTAAGTCTATAAACTGGGGCATAAGTTTCATCATAATCAATGCCCTCTTGTTGATTATAGCCTTGAGCAACTAACCTAGCCTTATTTCGAGAAACAATACCGTTCTCGTCTAACTTATTTCTAAACACCCACTTAATTCCTATGATTGTCACATTCCTAGGTTGTGGAACTAACTCCCAAATGTTGTTAGCAATGAATTGATTTAATTCTTCATGCATAGCGACTATCTAACTTTCATCTGCTAAGGCTTCATTCACATTCTTAGGTTTTATAGTTGATATAAAACAAAAGAAGTTACTTTGGTTTTGGGCTTGTGATCTAAGGGTTCTTTAGTTAAGGTTTCCTATGACATTTTCTAATGGATGGTTCCTAGATTCCTTAATATTGACTATTTTGTCAATCTCTAAAGTTTCATCCTCAATGTCATTTTCTAGGTTTTTCATTTCGGTAACCTTAATTGCTTCTTCTTCATCTAAATCATCATCCACCAAGGGTGATGTCTTAGAAGGTAGAGGAGTTTCATCGAATGTCACGTTGAGTGATTCTTTGACTTTCCTAGTATGTTTATTAAGGATGATGTAGGCTTTACTATTTTGCGAGTAACCTAAAAAGATACCTTCGTATGACTTTGGGTCAAACTTTGTAAGATAGTCTTTAGTGTTTAAAATGAAGCACTTGCTTCCAAACACTCTAAAGTAATCTAGAGTAGGTTTCTTACCTTTTAAGAGTTCGTAAGGAAGTTTTCCTAAGATGGCTCTAATTAAGATTCGGTTAAGAATGTATGTTGAAGTGTCTACTGCGTTACACCAAAACTTTTATGGTAACGATTGCTCATTCAACATAGTCCTACTCATTTATTGAAGTGTCCTATTCTTCTTTTCAACTACGCCATTTGATTTAGGAGTACGTGGAGCTGAGAAGTTATGTGTAATTCTATTGGCATTACAAAATTCTCCAAATTGCACCTCATTATCAAATTCCCTACCGTGGTCGGTTCTTATTGACACTATTGTACATCCTAATTGCTTTTGAATTTTCTTACTAAATATTTCGAACTGATCAAAAGCTTCGGTTTTGTCCTTAAGGAATCTACTATGACTAAGATGTAGCGGTTTCCTCCGTAACTCCGTACGGCGGATGGACCGAAGAGATCCATATGAAGGAGTTCTAAGCATCTAGTCATTGAGACTATATTCTTAGACTTATGACTAGCGTGAGCTTGTTTTCTAATTTTGCAAGCATCACAGTAGTGTTGATCAAACTTAAGCATATGTAAGTTTTTAACTAATTCCTTAGATGTTAACGATTGAATGAAACGCATATTTGCGGGACCACCTATGCCACAATCGTTGCCAGATAAATTTAGTATTTAGGCTTATTTTCTAATGTCATCACATATAAGCCTTTCTTCCTAATACCTCTGCCTATGACCTTAACATCCTTAGTGATTTCACTATCATGTTCAGAGAAAGTTACTCTACAGTTATTATCACATATTTGTCCTATACTTAACAAGTTAAATCTTAAGTTATCTACATGTTCTACGTTATCTATTTTGAGAGAGTCATTCGAAATCGTACCTTTGCCAATGATGTTACCGTGAAGATTGCTACCAAAAATAACATTACCTCTGTTGTATGCCTTGTAGCTTGAGAAGAGCTTTCGGTTACCCGTCATGTGTTTGGAGCATCCGCTATCTTTTATCCACTCATCGGGTTCCAAGTCGACTCCAAGGCATATCTATTTATATAAGGCAACACCTCAAACATTTGGTCCCCAATATCTCATGGGTCCAAATTTGTTAGTGCTAAACATCCCTTGCATTTGATGCAATTGGTTGGGATGTGAGAATGGAAGACACATTTCCCATGGCATGTAACTTTGACATTGTAAATTATTCCAAGTTACAGGAAAGCTACGAGGTTGATTTTGTCGACCAACATTTTTTTTGTTGCGGTGTTTTAGGACGAGAATAGTTATTGATGACTCTTCTAGATGGTTGAGTTTTTAATCAAAAATTTGGTTTTGAAAATCCAACTCTGGGTTTTGATAATGGCTCATAAAATTGTTTAACTTCGTTATCACTAGCAACGGGAACTTTGACATTGTTTAGTATTATGTGTTTTGGTCTATGACCAAAAATAGATTTTTGAAAAGACACACTTTTCTCAGATCCAGGTGTAACCACTGGTGGCGGTCCCATAATTGCTTTGGGGGCCGCCTGCATACTAAAGGGGCCGCCCATATTTATGGGACCTCCATTAGAGGATGCCTTTTTCTGAGCTTTCACAAAATTTATTTCCTTAGTTCCACTAGATGATGCTTCAGATGAATTAAACCCTAAACTTAACTTATCACCGGAGGGTTTTTGATTACTTAACATTTCATTTAAGCAATGTGTGCTCTTTTCAAACTTGGTTAGTTTAAGAGCTTCCTCTTTAAGCTTTTCATTTTCAATTTTAAGCATATGACATTTTGCACATTCGAGATCAACTCCCTTGTTTTTCTCGAGTGTAAACACTTTTTCTTTTAGAATACTAAGTTCTTTTTCTAAACTATTTCTATTGTCTTTTAATCTTTTGTTTTTAGTGATTATCTTTAAACTTATTTTGCATAGTTTATCATATTCATTATCTAATACTCAATCATCTATTGACGAATTTTCATCACGAAAATAAGAGGATTCGAAACATATCTCACTTGATGCTTGAGCTATGAGACACCTATAGTTTTTTACCTTCTCATCATCTTCTTCACCGCTATCACTCTAAGAACCTCAGACAAAAGCTCTTTGGTTCTTGTCTTTTAGTGGTTTTGGACATTCTCCAATAAGATGATTAGGGTCGCCGCATCTAAAGCATTTTCTATCACTTTTTCCGTTCTTGTCATCACGGCTTCTTTGGAATGTCTTTTTTTCGTTCCATGTTTGTCTCACGAATCTACCTCTTCTCTTAAAGAACCTATTGAAGTCTCTTACCGCCATGGCGTACTCTTCGTCTTCACTTTCGGAAGGCGAACACTCTTCATCACTAGATTCTTTCTTAGCCTTTAAAGCAAGAGATTTCCTTTCAACTTTTGCTTTGACTATTTTGAAATCTTTATTGATGATCATTTCATGAACTTTGAGGTTTTCTCGATAAGTTCATCAATAAATAGTGACGTTAAGTCTTTCGACTCTTCAATCGTCGTGACCTTTGCTCTCCATTTAGGATGTAATGCTCTAAGAAACTTCCTAACATAAATCTTGCTAGAATAGCCTTCATTAAGAGCTTTTAGACTAGTAATAATAATGTTAAATCTAGCAAAAGCACTATCTATAGATTCATCTTCAGAAATGATGAATTGTTCATATTGTTGAACCAAAAGGTCGATCTTATTGTCTTTGACTTGATTATTACCTTGATGGGTGATTAACAAAGTTTTCCAAATTTCTTTTGCCGTGTTACACATGAATTTTTTTTCATACTCTTTTCTAGGAAAAGCATTATAAATACCCATTTTAGCTTCGTTATTTTTCGCAAGTCTCTTTTTAAGATCATCACTTTGTTTTTCAAAAGGGATAACCTCATCTAATTTGGTTTCCGGATTTTGTTGAATATGTTGAAAATCACCGTTGGTAATAACATGCCAATGATCAAGATCTTTTGATCTAACATATGTCTCGAATGTATTTTTCTAATAAATAAAACTATCACTTTCAAAAAGTGGTGGTCTTTGCATAGATTGCCCTTCTAGATATTTGTCGGAATCCATAGATCGATCCAAGCTTTAAAATACAGTATATTTTAAAAATCTTGAGTAACCTGGCTTTGATACCAATTGTGGAAACTAGAAGGGGGGTTGAATAGTTTACAGGTTCATTTTACGTTTTAAAAGTTTGCTTTCAAAATACTTAGATTCGAGTTGTATGTTCAACCAATCAACAATATGAATCAACAATGTAAATATCTAAACTAATACTAAATAACAATCACAACAATATAAAGAGATGAGAGAAGGAACAATCAAACCAAGACACCAAGATTTATAGTGGTTCGGCTACGAAGCTCTTCTTCGCCCTACTCCACTCCCCGAGTATCCTACTCGAGATTTCACTATGTCAACAAGCTCCCTTCAGGCGGAGAAAACCGTTTACACGTCGCTTACGTTATTTTCTGACACTAAGCTAAATGTCGAGTCCTAATCTTAGCTAGAACCAATCTACCACTTCACAAACACTATACAATCACAAGATCTACACTATCGGATTTACACACAATCCGAATCACACAATTACACAAGATAATTACAATAGAGATTTGATACTTAGAAGAAGAGAGGAGAGATCACTAAATAACAATTTGTTTCTTGGCGAATACGAATGTTCTTCTCTTGCACTTGATAGAGAGGAGAGATGAGAAGAAGAGATTAGATCACTTGAAACAAGATCAAACAATGTTAGTGATCAAGAGATTTAGTGAGAGAAAGAAGGTTTTTAGAGAGAGAAAGAAGACTGGAAAAATTCATGCAAAGAGGTATGTTTTTCTGCCAGAAATAGTGCAGTATTTATAGCCAGCGAATCCAACGATCATTTACAGGCGGTCCCGGCGGTCCTAGATATATCTGGGGGTCGTCGTGCCTATAAGGGGGCCACCTAGTAGACTCCGCTCTTGTTTTTCTTTTTTTGTAGGAAAGGTTGTATCTGGTATGGAAGCTTCCATTTTGGGAGAAAATTTTGAATTTCAAATTTATGTTTTAAATAAAACTTTTCTTTTAATTAAAATGTATTTTGTATGTTTATTTTTGTGAAAATAATTTTGCAAAATGTGATGGTTCAGAAAAAATATTTTCTTAATCACTAATCATGTTTAATGATTTGTTTGTACATATCTTAAGTGATCACTAATCTTAAAAATGGAATTTTACGATTAATAATTTGTAAACGTTTATTTTTATCGTAAATGATTTTACATTTTGTTATTATCAAAACATTGAGAGGTCGAAAAATATAAATAACATTTTTAGACATTATTTGTATTAACAATCTCCCCCTTTTTGATCATCGAATTGTTGTAGAAAGAAAGAAGTCGACGATATCAAGACTCCCCCTTGATGTATGCTCCCCCTCGTTTGGGGCACCAAGGGATCGATCTTACGAAAATTTATTTGCTACAAAACAAAGTTAGAGGTACAAGTGCGAGACAATATATTCCTAACTAGTAGCACTATAGCAATTCATGCAAGTTAAATCATAAAGTAGTTTTATTCATTACTTAAGAAACTCATACATTGAGTACACGGTTGCTAAGTCCTTATCCTTGTAAATACTGTTTTGGGACGATTGGGATTCATGGTAGTATTCATCTTATGAAGAATTGGGGAAGAAGTAATTTGTTACGCCCCCATAAGCTCTCAATAGCTCCATGTTATGTTGGATCCACCTCTATAGAGCTCGGGTCATTTGTTACGATTTAAAATTATCGAGTATGTAAAAGTTCAAGTGTAGGGGTGTATCTATAAACCCCCATGATGTATTATATGTTTAAGCAATGGCAGGGCAAAAGTGTACGAAAAAAAATGTATATAAAAAAGTTTAGGAAAAAAATGTTACGGGCTGCCATTTGCTTATATCTATGTTCATATTAGCGACAAGAAAAGAAAAAGAAAGAGATTGATGTAGAGTTGTGTAGAGTTTGTATATCTTGTCCGAGTTCTTGGCTTAACAACCCAACCAACGTGTATTCGTGTAAACAATTAGCTAACCCTTCCACCCAAAAGTTACTCTTCAAATGTATCCCATACGTTTGCGTTTTCGTTAATGTTATCTTACACCTACACCCCACAACCCTTTAAAAGACCTCTTTGATAGTAATGATTAATACTTGCGCCTAGCGGTGGAGGTTTGATCCTTTACCAAGCCTATGGTAATTTATATGCTATGACGGGTTATGACGTTGTTTAATTTTTCATTTTCACCATAGTTGTTTACAATTTAATTATACACCCGAGTGAAAGAGAGAATCCCAAACACTTATGTGAGGTGCTAGTATATGCCTTTCGTGCTTTTAATTACGAGGTCTAGAAGGTTGTGTTGTAAAATGCTTTTAAAGAGTAGGTTAAATGACCCTAATATTGCTATTGTCTAGGTAGAAAAGCCCATTTTCTTGAGGACAAGCAAATCCCAAGTGTAGGGGTATTTGATGAGGTGTCATTTTATACACTATTTTGGGGTCATTTAACCCCCTAAATCATGCAAATATGCCCAGATTACGTGCTTAATCGTTTGTTTTTAGGTTTTTAGCACTTGGATGGCATTTGGAGGAAATACACGTGACTTGGGCTCATTTGGAGATGAAACAGACAAGATAACGGACCTACACCAAATCCATGAAGAAGTATTGTTTATAGAGCGTGGAGACGGCGTTGCAGGCATAAAGTGACGTCGTCGTGATCTATCCAGTGACGGCGTTAGAGATCTGGTGACGACGTCAGGACGTGGCCGACTTAAAGAGGATCTAAAATCATTCACGTAGCGACGGCGTTAGGACTACAACTCGACGCCGTGCGTCGATAAACTCTATAAATATAAATCCATTTTTAGGGTTTTAGTGTGTAACTTTGGGATAATTTTGTAAAACCCTTGAGAGACGAACTCTAGTCGTTTTAGGAGCTTTATAGGTCGTTTTTAGGGCCTCAAAACCCTATTGTACTACCTTGTATCCATGTTTTAATCAAGTAAGGTTATTTATCTTTAATCATTCAATATGTCTATGTGTTGTTTGATTATTTTATCTTCTTCCTTTGTTTATAACATGCGAGGCTAAACCCTCCTTTGTATTTATCTATGATTGCATGAAACTTAGATTGTAGATCCTTTTGATGTTGCTTCTTGTTGATGAATGTGCGTGTTAGGCTTTATAAAACCAACCTTTTTCTGTATCACTGTTGATATGGCTAGGGAAACGCGAGTAGTGTAGAAAGGAAAGGTATAACCATCGGTAACGTCTTCATTATGGATGATCCCACTGAAGTTATTTCGCATGCATTTTATTATACTTTAGGAGCCTTGTAATAGGTCTTCATACTACTTTACTTGTGCATTGCCTTAACGAAATATTAAATAGACGGCGGGTTCGTGCAATCTGTTCATGACCTAGGAAATACTTAGACAGATCATCACAAGCTTGACAAAGAAACGGATCTAGGAGAAGCAATCTGAGGAGTAGTGCATGATTAGGTAAATACATTTACTTATCATAAAAGCTATCACTAGTAGATAAGATATAAATTAGTTTAGTTATTAGTTAAACAAACCAACCTCTCAAATCATAGATTTACCTGATTTCATAAAATATAAAAATACAAAAAGAATCTTTTCTAAACCCCCTTAGAATTCTGTTAGACTGTGATCAAGCACTTCCCAAACCTATTCCCTAGAGATCGATACAACAACCCCCGAGTCCTTGCCTTTTACTACACTGCAACGATTAGGTTACACTGCCCTAGGGGATAGTAAAAATTCTTACTGTAGAAAGTCCCGGTACGACCTTCCACATCAGTGATATTACTCTTATCTTGTAAGTTAGACACCTTCACATGCTTCGTAAAACGCGGTATAAATATTTGTGTAAGAACTCTAACTGATTCATCATTGATGCTTGAAAAAGGACCAAATTCTTAGCTTTCTAACCGTTTATCATACATAATTTTTGGACCTCCAAATCAAAACAGTTTATTTATAAAAGTTGGTGAATATCGAGGAATTTTATTTTTTATCATCAAACCCGCTTGAAGTATCACATATGATATAACATATTTGTACGATCAAACACTCAACATGATCTCATGAAATGAACATAAGTATTTGTGTAAAACTTTAAATGATTCTTCATGTTTGACATTAAAAAATAAACATCTTTACCATTCTAACCATATATCAAACATAATTTGTGAAAATGAAATTAAAACACTATTTTTCCATAAAGCTATGTTTTAACCCTTTTAATCATACTGATAATATAATATCACAAGGGATAGATAACATTGATTACATGTTAAAATATTTAAAAATAACCACAATTAGTGTCACATTATATTGCTTTATCACATGTGATATTAATTATATATGGAATACCATAACTAATGTCAAATTATATTACTTTATCATATGAGATTTTATTATTATTTATTTATCACTGGTGATACTAAAATGTCAAGGGTAATAATTATTAAGCTGTGGGTGAATCTTAGTTTATAAAGGTATTGGTATAGGGTTTAGTGGTTAGGGTTTAGTGGTTAAGGTTTTAGGGGTTTTGGTATAGGGTTTAGTGGTTAGGGGTTTTGGGTATTGATTTTTAAGTTTATATATATATATATATATATATATATATATTTATATATATATATATATATTATAACATATATATTCGTATATATATTACGTATATTTATATATATCGTTATATTATATATATACGTATAATATATATATATATATAATATATATATATATATATATATTTTATTTATATATTATATAAAGTATATATTTATATTATATACGATATATATATACGTATATATATTATCGTTATATATTATATATATACGTATTATTTTATATTATATATATATATTCGTATATATATTACTTATGATATTACACTTTTAGTTTAGAGGATCTTTAGGTTTTTTGGTATAGGGTTAGTGGTCAGGGGTTTAGGATTTTTGGTATCGATTTTAAAGTTTATGTATATATCACTTGTGATATTATACCTAGTGTTTAGGGGTTTAGTGTTTTTGGTATAGGGTTTAGTGGTTAATGGTTTAGGGTTTTTGGTATAGGGATTAGTGGTTAGGGAGGGGGTTTAGGGTTTTTGGCATAGGGTTTAGTGGTTAGGGGTTTAGGGTTTTAGTATAGGGTTTAGTGGTTAGGTGTTTAGGGTTTTTGGTATAGGGTTTAGTGGTTAAGGGTTTAGGTTTTTGGTATAAGGTTTAGTGGTTAAGGGTTTATGGTTTTTGGTATAGGTTTTAAAGTTTATATATATATATATATATATATATATATATATATATATATATATATATATATATATATATATATATATATATATATATATATATATATATATATATATATATATATTACCTCGTGATATTATACATCTGGTTGGGTTTTTTGGGTTTTTGGTATAAGGTTTAGTGGTTATGGGTTTAGGGTTTAGGGTTTAGGGTTTAGCGGTTAGGGGTTTAGGGTTTTTGGTATAGATTAAAAGTTTATGTATATATCACTTGTGATATTATACCTAGTAGTTAGAAGTTTATGGTTTTTGGTATATGGTTTAGTGGTTAGGGGTTTAGGGTTTTTGTTATGGATTTTAAAGTTTATGTATATACCACTTGTGATATAATATCTAGTGGTTAGGGGTTTAGGATTTTTGGTATAGGGTTTACTGGTAGGGGTTTTAAGGTTTTTGGTATAATATTAGTGACAGATAACGTATGACAACGAAAGAAACCGTCTGAAAACGGACAAAAATGTGCGAAAACGGACGAAAATAGACGAAAATGTGCCAAAACGGATAAAAACGTACAAAAACAAACGAAAAAATATATGAAAACGGACTGAAACATATGCAAATGGATGGATACATCTGAAAACGACTGAAAACAGACGAAAGGTATCAAAACGGACACAAACGTGCGAAAACAGACAAAAGCTTGCGAAAACGGGCGAAAGCGTTCGAAAACGAGCGAAAACGAGCTAAAGCGTGCGAAAACAAGAAAGCGTGCAAAAATGGAAAGCATGGGAAAGCTAAAGAAAACGTGCGAAAGCTGATGAAAACGCGCGAAAGCTGACGAAAACTCGCGAAAGCTGGCAAAAACGCGCGAAAGCTGGCGAAAACGCGCGAAAGCTGGCAAAACACGCGAAAGCGGGTGAAAACGCTCGAAAGTGGCTTTTAACGCTCGGCGAAAAAGCCTCGCGGTAAACATGTGAAAAGCGGACCCAAAACGCGCGAAAACCGATGAAAACGCGCGAATGCGGACGAAAGCTTGCGAAAACATATGAAAACTTAAGAAAATGTCCAAAAACGTGTGAAAACGTAAGAATGCCTAGAGCTTGGACCCGAATACGTAACTGTAATGGATAATAAAGGAGAAGTCACGTAAGAACGTGTGACTTTGAGTCTAGCTACAAGACTCGTAAATAAATAATTTTGTAATCATACTTTGTTTGTTTATAACTTTGTCTTATTTGCAATCAAAGGTATTTTGCAACAAAATAAGTGTAGGGGAATATATCCCGTGTTAATGAACCAAATCAACCATTTAAAATAAAAACTTTTTTTAGAGTAATTCGCTGTCAATTTCGAGTAGTCTTATGTAGTAACGGATTTTTTAATTTAGGTTTTTATGCAGTGCTTTCTTCAGATTTAACTGATAAAATTACGCATGAAATTTCTCATTAAAAACGAAGAAGAATTTTTCACAAACGCCGGAGGCGGCGTCGGGATTAACACCTGACGGCGTCGTGTCTCCAAGAATGTAAAAATTTGATTTTTTTAGTATTTCTGAAAAATAAAATGTGCAATATATTATATTTTTAATTCTTTTGTAAACCTGCATAAACCTATAATTACATCATTACTCTCATCCTATCCTTACTGTTTTCATAGAGTCAAACCATAAACTCTCATTGTATTTATATCTATCCCGCTGATTTTATGCTTGGTATAGTTGTATTTGTCTTTGATTACCGGTTATATTTGACGAGAAGAAGCATTGGTATCGGTATTAAATTATATGAGTGTACCGGTAGTATATTAAATTCTAGAACTTGTTTTTGTGATGCATCCCAAGACCGCATAGTAAGTATTAGGATTTTCTAGATAAGAGGCACTAGGAGAACATAGTATAAGCCCAAAATAAATTACGTAGCTTTTATATAAGCTAATAAGCTATATAGTACTTTTAGTTCTTGAAATAAGCTACCAAAATAAGTTATAAAAATATGATAAAATTAGGTAATAATCAAAAATCATTTTTCCCTTATTCTTTTTTGTGCTGAGACTATATAAGCCCCAAATAAGCACTTTTGTACTTATTTATAAGCCGAATGAGCCAAATAAGCTATAAGTATTTTATGTACAAAAATATTATTCAACCATCACAACCAAAATATTAAAGTGAGTTTTTCTTTGTTTTCCTTCTTTTTGAACTCGAACCAAATGCACCCTTTATATTTATTTTAAAACTTTTAGCTTTCAATTTTTAGAAAACGCACCGTGCAACTAACATCTATGCATCATTAGACTATTAAAAGTACAAAAAAATTTAAAGAATTGATGACTTACAAAGAGGGTTTTAAAAATGAGATTAACACGAAACCAACAACCCAAACGTTGTTTTAATGACACCACGCCTATTAGAATCGACCCGGAAGTGTTTAAACCTTCATTTTTCTTAACCAAAGTTGAAAATTTTATGTGTTTTGTGTGTGTGTAGTTTTCGAATGAAAAGGAGAAAGAGAAGAGAGGAAAGAAAGATTTTTGTTTGTGTTTTTTGACAACTATGTGTATTTTGAAAACAAAATAGCACAAATAAGGTGCATGAATGAGACACACTTGCTAAAATTAAGCCACCTTGTTTCCTTGTAGGGGTTTGAACGTCCAAGGCATCCTAGGAGGATCATAGGTGCGTTTTGTCACTTGTCGGGTTATCTAACGCTCATATTTCGTTATTTAAAACGTGACCTGAAAGTTCCTTGTATTTTTAATGAATGTAAAAGTAAGTTTACATAAACTTTGAGTATTCACACGATAAGGTTTATAGTTAGTTTGGTTTAAATTAAGTATTGAACATTTACGAACGTGTCAGAACGCGTTGTTTGACATTCTAAGCCGTTTGCGGGACGACCTCCTTGAAAGTGATCAAATAAGATTGTAAACATCTATAAAGGAATAATATATGAAATAAAGGATTTATTGATAAGAAATTTTTGATTGACTATCGTAAATACGCTAACTTTTTTGACTGAGATAGTGAAAGTCAAAAGAACTAAAGGACTGAATAGAACATTACGAGACTGGAAAATTGGCAAAGGTTACATAAGTGACCAATGCAAACGTGAGTGTTTAGGAAGTGATAGTTTGAAGTAAAAGACTCATTATAGTAGGAAATTGTTGACTGACAGTCGGTTACACCGTATCTGTTTACGTACCGTAAAAGTCAATTAGAAGTCAAAATGCGAACTATTTTATAGAAATTTATTGAGATAGAAATATGAAAGTGTGTAGTCATAGTATTTTGGGATACTATAACTTAGGAGAAAATTCATCGGTTGTCACAAGTCTCACCCCCCTGTAAAGAAATTATTGTCCTAAAAACAAATAGTGCTGAAGTGGCTTTTTAAAAAAAAAGATGTGGTGTATTAGTCTCTTTTGATTCTTACGTTCCTAAGTAAATTCAGGACCTCATTTTAAATTTCATCGCATTCCGACGATAGGAATTCTACTCCGCTTCGGTTTTCTTGATTTTCACGCTCTAAGGTTTCTACAGGCTTTCCACAAAGTTTAACTTAGCATCAATTTGGATTTCCCTTAAAGGTACTTGTAGGGTTAGGTCAGCCAAACCTTTCTTGAGGTTCGACATGTGAAACGTATCGTGAACACTGCTTAGTTCCTGAGGTAGTCTTAGTCGATAGGCTACTGGTCTGATTCTCTTAGTGATCTCAAAGGTCCAACAAACCTAGGCGCTAATTTGCCTTTAATCTAAACAGTCTGTAGGTTTGGTGATTGTGGTTGATGAAATATCAGATGATATGATGTAGGAGGATAGGTATGGGTACTAGGCACGATATCCGGTTCCTACTGGTTTTCCTAGCATGGTTTTAGTCTGACCGTTGATAGGGTAACAAATGTTTCGTCGGGCAGGCGTTGTTGATTTTTCCTAACGTTTTCAGATTGTCAGTTTTTCCTGGTTATTTAAAGTAGGAATTTCTGGTTGAGTCCTTGTGGTATATCCTATATCATAACACGGGGTCGATTCTTGGATCGGGCTAGTTTCTAGAGAGAGAAACACTTGAGAGAGAATATCTAGAGAGAGAAAGTGTTTTCTTTGTAAATGAAATTATGACTAGCTTACCTCTTCCAAAGTAGGAAGAGGCTATATATAGTACTTACAATATACCGGGTATTCGTACCCGACTTAAAACTGAAAAACGTACTATTAACTATTAAACTACGAGCTATAATAAACAGTAAAATACACGGGGTGACCGAGTCTTTTTCTAATATCTAACAATCTCCCCCTAAGGGAGGTCACCCCTGAAAATACCAAACCTTAATCACTTCAGTCTTTAGCTCGTAGACATTTGATATCTCGTACATTTGGGATAGTAATCTTTTGATTCATCTTAAGCTTGTCTTAGACCGTGATCTTGAGCTTTCTTGAGATCATCGCCCAAACATAATCTTACATCATCTTGTAATGGATCGCCATCTTGTGCACTTGTGAATGAATACATGACATCAGAGTTTGCGGAAGCTTTGACACCTTTATGAGGTCTTTCATAACATCATAACAAGTGTAGGTCGTGTCTTGGCATTCGGTTATTTACTTGACATCTCAGGAACTGGGAATTTCCATCTCCATCTCCATCTTTAAGATATCCTGTAATGAAACAGTTAGTAATAAAGAGAAAATTGATTTGAAAAGACAGAGTGTTTCTTATGAAAGAATTTTGTAACACTTCGAGAGTTTTGATTGTTTGTCAAATGATAAATAACCGTCAATTCTTATACTGATCATGTTTGATTCAAACAGAACTCTCACCCATTGTCTTTCAAGTTGACACTGTTTGATTCTTGTAGAATCGCAACAAGTCACTACATAGAGTCTTGTTTGATGTTGGTCTCGCAGGATTTCCATCTTCATGTAAAAAAACTACGTTTTCTCTCGGATGTTCTGGTAATATCTCAAGGATAATACGTAGGACTCTTTAGGGATAGACTTGTTTCCACGTGTGTGAAAGACATGAGAATTAGATAGTGTCTAACGTGATTAATTTACGATTATTGGTCTCTAGACTTAATAGTGCGTTTTGGTTTAGGAATCGGCGTCCCCCCCCCCCCCCCCCCCCCCCCCCCCCCCCCCCCCCCCCCCCCCCCCCCCCCCCCCCCGTTGAGCGGACTGCCACCTGTTCAATATACTTAACTCGGAGTGAGAAAGTCAATTGATAACGTGTTTAGTCTCCGTGAGAATTGAAACAAAATCTTTTGAAAGATTCTGAGTGGCTATGGAGGGTTGTGCATTGCATCATTGGGTCCATGATGTCGATCTTCAATGTCAGCAATCATCTTAGTGATTCTGGCAGCATATGAATTGACCCGGTTTCTGCCTAAGTGAATGGGAGGGATTTCTTTCTTTTTTCACCTTTATCTTTTCAATTCTTTTTTTATTCTTTCAACCCCTTTTGTAGCTTACCGAGACTTCATGACTAGACATTGCTGGGTTTATTCAGTACTAGCTCCATATCAGTCGGCACACATTTTCCCTATATTCTCACTTCTTATCCTTTTTCATGATCATACTAAGGACTTCTACACTAACTAGTGGATTGTCCCTGGGTAGATCCCTCCGGTTATAGCTGGATCATTGGGATTAGTACCTAACCTTACCAACCTTATTACTCCAATTAAGTAAGATGCATGGTCGGTCTTTTGGTACAAGTTCCTTTCCATAAACCAATTGAAAATGCAATTAAGGGTAATTATGAATATAAATATCAAGCGTTTGTACTCGATTGTTTTTGACATTTTTTAGAAATGCTCCCCCTCAAAATGTGCTTCGGTATTCGAAATTGTTTAGCACGTTTGGGTGGAATATATGAGTCCTAAAAATCACTGTTCTTTATTATACACATATTTTAATCACATTTTCTCCCCTTATCAAATTTTTTAAACCCTTTGACATTTTGGATATCAATTGATTTAATTGTTATAAAATTTGGGAGAAAAGTGTGGCCTAATTCGCCAAGACGTGTAAAAGACATATACTGCTCCCCATCAATCGTGAGGATATAAATTACTCCAACACTTAACACTCAAGAGATTAACTACCTACTAATGTACAAGGTATATTATTCATAATAAGAAATAAGATTGACCTTTGATTGTATGACGATGTGTCACGTGGTTCTGTGATCAACCTGTAGCAATATCGCTTATTCTTCCTCCAACCAAAAGCTTTTAGACTTAAATAGTCCTTGCTGATCTGTAGTCTTTTCTCGATTAATTGATGATGTCTTGTGCTTCTTCTCTTGTCATCTAGACCACTTCTTAGTCCTCCTATGCCTTATTATACTGTACAGATCGAAAGTCTTAACCATTTAGTCTAGCTTTTTCCATGATCTTGTCAACGTCCCATCACTAAAACTTGTGAAGCTCATTCAGTCTCATCAGCTTTCTTTGATCATTTCTGTCTCTGTAGAATAACTGCTCTTGGCTTTGGACGATCGTTATGTCTTCTTTGAAGTAATTAGTGCGGCTGCATACCAAATTAGGAAAGTTCAAGGGTTAGATCTTCGTCTTGATAATTTCAATCTCGAGCTGCAAGTCTCCCACACGTTTCCTGAATCACCAGGTTCTTTATCCACATGTTGGACTACTGTGTGAAGACTGGTCTAGTCTGTTTGGGCGATGGCTGAGCTTTTCTTGAATATTGAGAAGGAAAACGATCTTCAAAATCTTTGGATGAAGTTTTTGAAATCCTTATCCGAGATCTTGTATTCTTGGTTAATCAGCCTAGGCGAGAATTATCTCTCTTAGTTGTTGTATCCTTTTTTTCAAACATTTGGACACTTGATCACACTTAAGAATTAGCATTCTGTGATCTGACTGCTTCACGATCAGAAGGACTCACTGTGTTGGTTGATATAGGATTCCTTCCGCCTTAACACCAGTGAGTGATGCCTAGTCGCACTGATGTCATATTCGCGTTTCAGTCTAAACCCACAGCGTTGGAAAACTAATTCTTCAAGGGCCAAAGTTAGGTAACGAGCGACTTTGAGCTTGGATTTGGATAAGGCAATTTTTCGCTCTTTGTCAACTGTCAGCAAATAATCTGATCCTTATTGAAGAATAATATGTGGTTGAATAGTTACCTGACCTGGTGGTTCTCCATAAGGGCAGTGGTTCAATATATATTTCTCAGAATTGATGCCACTCGGATTACTAAATCAATTTATTTGTTCAGAAGGCTTATAGCATTCATACCATCTGATATTGAAGAAAGACACTGTCTTGTGAAAGGCTTTAACAAGTTGAAAGATGGGGACCTTTAAATCAAGCTTTGCGAGTTCTTTATTTCTAGTTCTTCTGCTAGAACCATTTGATGAACGACCCAATATCAATGTATTCCTTTCAAGCTTGTTCTCTCAGGAAACTTTATACATTGTGGCGTATGTATTTGCCCAGTTGTTCTCAGGTTCTGGGAAGTCATTCGGGGGAATGGTCTATTCTGGTTCAGGTGTAGCAGGTCTCTCGCTTTCTGGAATCGGCTTAAACCAAGTAGTGGTCGACACCTTGGGAATGTGAGCGTTGTCAGTGTCCTCCATAGCTGAGTCATTCCCTTCATCCTGCTTTGAAATGTCATCTGAAGATTGTTCAGAATGTTTTGATTCGGGATCAGATCTGTGTATGATGAGTCAGCACCAGCATCATTGAGTCAGTGATCTGCCATCAGTGTGGGTGAGAGAAAACTGGGTTGTTGTTTGGAAGCAGATGCATCAGACTCCCTTGGCTTCTTTGAAAACTTTGGTCATCATTTTTTGGAGGAGGTTTTAGCTGGACCCAGAAGCAGGCTGAATCAGCTTCTTCTTTTTTTTCTTTGTTGACCTACCCTAGTTTGATCCAGCTAAAGGGCCTTCATCATCATCATCGTCTTCATCATCATCACTATCATGCTTTCTCTTGTGATCTTTCACCTTGTCTGCAACTTCCTTATCCATGGCGTCTTCATCCGCTATCAAAGCTTCCATAAGAGCATGGTATAGACGGTAGTTGGTGGTGTTTTTGTTGGCAGACTTCTTCTTATTCATGTGACTGAAGAGAGCACTTTTTAGATCAAATTCTTCAAGATCAACTTTATCAGTTGACCTGATGGAGTAAGTTGAATCCTGTTTCTCCTCATCTTGTTCCTTTTTGGCTCTAATAATCTCCTTCGGACTCTTTTCAGATTCTTGATTCTTGACAGACTCTGGGCCAGGCAACACAGAGTATTTCTCGATTAAATCTGCAGTGTGTCATTCAAGAACCTTATGGAGTGCATCATCAAGTTTTGTTCCTAGATAATTATCAATAGCCGTAGGAACTTGGGATCTTATTGAAGCCAGCACATCAGCAGAGTGATCAGTCTTCTTCACTTCAGACATCTCTTGCTCCAATTTTGCCACTCTTAACTGAAGGGCGATGAATGGAGTGATTTCAGGGAGAGATGTGGTGATTGTTGTAGCTTCCGTGTTGATTGGTGGAGGAGTAACCAGTAATGACGGCTTTGAAGATGAGACATCTGTGAAGGGAGCAATCACTGGAGGAGTTGACGTTACTGTCTGATGACTAGGATCAGGTATAGTGGAATCAGACTCCTCTCTAGCTTTAGATTTCTCCTGATCATCTTCGGTTGGTTTGTCATGAAGAAATTGATCCCCAAAGTTAAAAGTGTCATCGAGATTTTTCATGGAAGACATAGAACCAGAATGACTTTCTGGTTTATCATCGATGACACGTTCATCTGTTATGAGCTTCAGGTTTTCATGAACCTTTGGGTAGGCTGTGGCGAGGAATTCATCATCCATGTGCTCAGGGTTTGGTCCAGCAAGAGACACATGTAATTTTCCAGAGTCTGATCCAGTCTGGTCTTCTTTCATGGGCTCAGGGTCTGGTCCAGCCAGAGCCTCATGTGCTTTTTCAGGGTCTGAGACAGGAATGCTTACTCCTGATGTTACTGTAGACGTGTCTACTTCATCTTGATCTTTGTCACCTTTAGGAGCAGCGGCTTCTGTTTCACTTTCAGTTCTTTCTGAATCAGACGTTGATGAAGATTCATGGATCACTTTCTCTGATGTGTCATCATCGGGTTGAGAAGAGGGTCCAGTTGTCGAATCAGGAGGAGTTTGATCACGCCTAACAAGGATAAACTGATCAGTAGTTCTTTTCTTCTTTGACAGATCGATCAGGGAATGAGCTACTTGTTCTTCAGTTACAACGGCCTTTCCCTTTCCCACTACTTCATGCAGTTTGGGAGTTGCTTCTGACACTGGATCCCTGATCGTTACTCCTCCAACAGGTGCCCGACCTTGTGGCAGAAAGGCCGGATCTAAGCTAAGCTTAATGGCTCGTTCCAGGTCAGCATCATTACCTTCTTCTTCTCCCTTTTCTTGATGAGCTTCCAAACTTAACTTCTTAGCCAGATTGAGATCAGGATCATCATCTTCTCTTTGAGGAATAGATTCTTGTTGAGCTTCATCTTCTTCGTCAACAAGTTGGAAAGCAGGCTTTCCCTTTCTAACTTTCTGTGGAAGCTTACGCTTGGAAGGTTTCTTTGTCGGAGGAGGAGCTGGCTTGGTTTGTTTGACTGGTGTGGTGGTTGTAGGCTTTTTGGGTGTAGCACGCTGTGTTGCAGGTTGCACGCTTGCACTTCCTTGAGGGGTTTTCTTTGTATTCTCAGCAACCATTTTCAGATACTTGGGATAATAAGAGGATTGTTGAATGGCTTCAGTTATCAGGGGATCGGGAATTGCCATTCCAAACACTTCAACTGACTCACCTTTAGGGACAAACTTGAGATTTCCTAAGATATAATCATCTCCAGTGTGATGAACAGCAGAATCAGGACGTCGATGGATGTTGTTATTACTTGCCAAGTAGTAGATTATCACTTTGGAAAACCGTCCATAAGGGATGAGGAGAGGAGTTACTTTCTTCTTTGGGTTCTTCAGACTGGCTTTGTGGCTTGCTTTGTGTGAGAAAAATGTCTGGATCCCTTGAGTAAACTCTTCCCATATCAGCTCTGCATGATCAACATTAGTTTGAGTGACGATTCCCCACAGCATTTGCAGAACTGGGTGTCTGGGTTTGTCACTGCCAGAAGTCTTTCCTGTCAAGCACTGGTTGAGCAAGGATAGAATTGCCCTCCAAGGTTGATACACATAATTCACCCGTATACTGGAGACAATTTCTACAGGTTCAGGATATCCCAGCTCATTAACAAAATCAATCACCGTGTCACCAGACGGAGGTAACTCAAATGGGTGAGTTGGGTTGACAGGAGTAATCGCTAATGCCTTTCTGAGAAGATCAGCACTTAGATCGAACCATTGTTCATCAACAACTATAAACCCCTCTTCTCGTTATATGACATCGTTTTCCAGAACTGTTGCAGGGTAGATACAGGAAACATTTCTGAGAGCAGTGAAATGCTTTGGAAGAAGTTGGTTATTACTTCAGGATGATCCACTGATATCTGAAAGAATGGGTTCTATGAATCTTTTATAATGCGTTGAAAGAAGGTTGCTTTCCCGATTGTTAGCCACTGAGAGCGAAGGTACAATCTGCTCACCCGTACTTTGTAGGGTTATAGCGGGAACATTTTGGTTCTGCCAATCGTATTCTGCAAAAGAGCATTTAACAAAGAATACAAACATTGTAGAGAAACGAAGTTAGAGAGAACGCTAGCATTGATAAAAATCATGTAACAGCGCGATTGATTAAAACAGATGTAACTCTGGTTTGATTAAAATCTACTAATTATCCAACAGATCAATTACTCTTAACTAAGCCCGGATGGGATTAGAAAAGCAACAGGGTCAATTCGAATGGCCCTTGAAAGATTGGGCTTATAAATGGGTCACAATATGAATTTAGCCCAAACCTCCGCTAGGCGTGAATGCCAACTATCGCCCGTTAGCGAATTGAGCAAAAAACCCCGTCGATAAAAAAAAATATTCGAACCAAACCGAGCCTAAGAGAACGGCGGTTAACCTGATGGGATTACAATAATAGAAAATTATGCAACACCGCTGTTAGATAACCGCTGTTAGACAACTCGTCATAAGAAAGGCAAACCCGCAGTATTAGGAAAAAAAACAAACCAACTGTCGCTGTTGTCCACACCGACGTTAGCAACCCGCTGTTTCAACCCGCCATATGACAACGTCGCTGTTGTCACAGCCGCCGTTTAGCAACTCGCGATAAAGTCAACCCGCTGGTTTGTCAACCCGCCGTTAAAGCAACTCGCTGTAGTCAACCCGCTGGTTTGTCAACCCGCCGTTAAAGCAACTCGCTGTAGTCAACCCGCTGGTTTGTCAACCCGCCGTTAAAGCAACCGGCGGGTTGAGTAATTTTATTAATAAATAATAATAATAAAATAACCAACCCGCCGTTAAGAAAAACACGCAACTCAACTCCATTACGGTGCAAGTTTCTTAAAAAATCAACTCGACACAATCTCCTAAATTCATTCAACACTGCATCACATCCTAGAGGCCTTCCTAGCTACTGAAGATATACATGCTACCTTCTTACCAGAAACACACATATATCTACTTATAAAACTCCAACCCGCCGTTAAGAATCAAAGGCAACTTATTTACTATTGTTTGAGATGGAAAACCACACATCAAAACTCATTAATAAATACCTAATGAACAATTCCCAGCAATCAGATCACACCTTACAACACTACATTGGTGTACTCATCTTAGAACGACCCTAGATCTATTTTTCTACAATTTTTAATGTGTTTTCGTTCGATTCCTTTGATATACACACTAAATAAATGATATAGATTAAGGACCGATACGTACCTTTGCTCGAAACACTGGAAATCGGCGATTTGTGACTTGGTTCTTGGCGGCGAGTTGCGAGTGTGTGTGTGTGTGTTTTTTTCTTTGACCGGTTTTCGAATATTTTGACCAAATGGCAACTCGCCGCACCTTTATACTCCTAAGTTAGAAACTTGGCAGATTTAGTCCCTTTGGTTTCCATCTTCTTTTATTTCTTGTTTTAAGTATTTCTAAGGCATTTCTAAGATTAGGCAATTGGCCAACTTAGTCCCTATTGGTTAATAAGGCTAGGAAACAAAGAGCAAATGCTTTTTACACCCTAAAAACAGTACAATAACTAGATACCTTGGACCTTTGAGTTAAAATAATTTTAACTCGCCCTTTAAATAGTTATACCCAAGTAGAATAACAACAACCATCTAAGATTAGGACTTGTTAAAGCAACCCACAGTCTTTTAATAACCCCTTAGATTTTTTCACATTCACTCTCCCCCTCAAACAACGACCCGGTTTCTATTGAAAGAGCTGTAGTCGTTGATTGAGATGAAAAGATCAGGCGAACAGCTCCACCACTACCATTGAATTACTATACTCCCATAGAGCATGGATATAAAGTAATCCATGCCCAGACATTAAACCGGGTTGAGCGAAAGTTGTGAATTCTGTAATTGCAAGCCCTTTATTAAGTAATGTCTAAATGACTTAAAATATAGATCCTAAGTATTTTATTAGACTTATTAATAAATACTTTTAAATAATTAAGAGAGATTTTTTTGTTAATGTTACAAATGGACGATTACTCAAAGTGGCATTTTGGTTTACTTCATCCTCTCCTTCATGAAGACGTTTGAGAGTTTCTAGAGTCAAACTCTTCATGACCTATGCGTGAAATAGAAAATCGAACCGTATCTCTTGCAATGCTTGTGAGGATGCTGCAAGTTGAATAATTCGTTTCCACGAAGTAGAGTTTCTACCACTCAATTTTCCACTAGCTCTCGATGAAATGGTGCCGAGTATGTCAATGTGTTTAGAGCGAGAGTGCTAGACGTTGTTTACAAAAGCAACGAGCAATAGCAACTTTTGTTATCACATAACAGAGGAAATTTATATTGAAGTCAAATCCGTAGTCTTTGATATGGGATCAGCATCAAGAAGGATTTTGAGCACAACACCAGACATGGCTATGTATATTCAATTCAGTATCTTAGTTGTGATATTGCCGTGCTTCGTATGTTTCTTTGATGACTCATCCAACAATCTATCTCCAATAAACTGAGCACTTCCCGCACTTCTTCTTGAATCTTGACATAGCCAGCATGATCCACATCTTCATTAAGCTGTATCTAGAGACAAGTGAGCTTGTCTTTCGGATACCAAAGACCCATGGATAATGGTTCCTTTTCAAGTACCGAAAGACACGTTGTGATACTTCAAATGCTTTTTTGGGTAGGCTATAGCCTGATATCTTAAGCACACAACATTCAAACAACGAATACAAGTCGGGTCTACCAGGCTGATAAGGTACATTAGGGAGCCAACATTCCTCTAAATCGATTTGGTCAACTGGTATCAGCCGCATGAGATCCTCGTCCAGTTTGCAATATCGATCCACCCTTGGTGTATCGCCAGCAGGGTCAGAGAAGATCCAAACATATTTCTTTAAGTTTTCGAGAGCATATTTCGCATTGGGTTAATAAAGATGCCTCCGGGACTTTGAGAAACTTGGAGTCCTAAGAAAAACACATTGTTCTCCCGTTCATCGACATCAAAAAAATGGAGCTCAAACTCGTTTGAAAAAGTGTTACCCCGCATTTATGATCCTGCCTGTTGAGGCAAAAATGATTCATCTACGAATGATGTGAACTAAGTAGAATATGTTTGCCTGATTTGTGTGTGAATAGCGATGGATCCACGGGCGCCCTTATGAAGTGAAATTGTTGGTGCCAACATGAACTTTGAGAGGGTGTCATACCACGCCCTTGGGGAAGAGCTTGCTTTAGCCCATAAAGACTCTCTTCAGACGATAGACGTGAGTAGGATTTTTCCTGGTCTTCAATCCCTTCAAGGTTGCTGACAAAGATCTTTCTTTCTTGAAGATCCACCATTCAGAAAGCCATTTGACATCCATCTGATAAGAATGATCATGTTCTTGTTGCCGCTATTGGCAATGAATATTCTAATAGCCTTTATCCGTGCACTGGAGTCAAACGAATATTCAAAATCAATACCTTCCTATCCTGACGATATATCCCTTTGCAACTAACCGAGCTTTGTTTTTTCAGTACATCACCATCAATCTCCAGCTTCATTTGTAGAATCCACTTGAGAGCGATAACCATAACATAGATTGGGCCGAGGTAACTAATTCCAACTGAAGTCGATAAATTCAATGAATTTCATACTTGCAGGCCTTGAACCAGCCGTCTTCTATCATGGCCATTTTGAAGTTCCCTTGGGTTCGTCTTTGGACATATTTCAGTAGAGAAACAGCACCACAAAGCATCGATGCAAAATGTTTTCTTGGTTGATACAGGACGAGAGGATTCGCCAACATGTTATCCACAGGAGATGATCTTTGGGTCCAGTACTTCTGAGATGATCTGGAGGGTAGTTAACTTGGATGGGTTCTGCTGCATTAACAATTCCCAGATGATGATTGTGCCAACCTGGAACTTTCCAGTGCAACAAGGTTATGTGATGGTGATGAAGAACATGCGAGTGAATTATTGGGGTGTCTTTCTTGAATGGGTTCATCTTGGCAATTTCTATTCTATGATTGTTAGGATACTATAGGAAGATGAATATCGGATGTGACGATGGAATCGCCCCTAGTTTGACCGTGGCATCTTTGAGACAATTGTAATAGACAAGATTACCTCCTGGTTGGACAACTGAGTATTAATTTACCAGTAACAAAAGGTATGGTTCTTCAACTCGAGATTGTTCAAGGTTTTCATCAAACATTGATAAAATAACATCTCAGCCCTTTAGTCGGTTGTCTAGCGAGCCCTGATTTGATTGACCAGGGGTCACGATGACAGTCACGGGTCCTAACTTATCGTACAGGAGCCATCGAGAATATGAAACAAATCTCATCGAATGTGACGTGAATTTGTTTCATTAATCGCCAGAGTTCTCTTGTTGTAGAAACATAGGCCCTACCTTACTAGGAGCATATACCCAACAAAAATCCCAAAAGTCAGCATTTGGCTTGAATTTTCAAGATTTTCGCATCATTTGGCAAGATGCACAGAGCACCAAATACTCGGAAAGCGTAAAGATTCAGGTTCTTATCATGTGCACAGCTCAAAGGGGTTTTGTATGACGAGTATTAATTAGTGATTTCGGATATTCTCTGGTTGGTACACAAGCAAGTGGCTACAGCTTATGCCTATAGAAACACTGGGAGCTTTTGAGAATATCACATTGTACGTGCAGCTTCCACCAGTGTACGGATTGACGTCCTTTCAACAACTCGTTTTGTTTGAGGAGTTCCGGAACAGACTTTTGATGTAATATGCGAACACACTTCATATATTCAACATAACCAAATGGCTGACGAAATCCGAATTTCGTTATCTGTGCGGATTAATCTGACTTTTTTGTTTAGCCACCTGTATTTGCTTAAGAAAGAAGGTGACAAACTCTGAGTTTCACATCCTTTGCAACTCAAGGAAACTTTACTCCAAGTGATCTTGAATAGACATCCACGATGACTAAGAGTATTTCATCCTTAAATACTCTGGACTCTGTCTCATTGACCCACACAGATCCATGTGAAGGTATGAAAAGAAATACCATAATTGTATATTCAGATTTTGGTCGGTGGGAGAACTTCTTTGCTTTTCCAATTGACAGGCTGAGCAAAGATGACAACCTTTCAAACTTCAATCTAGGTAGACCCTAACACAGATCTTTCAAGCAAGATCATTTATCGTAGCCGAAGTTAAATGGTTAAAACGACGATGCCACACACCATGATTTGGACATTGGAAGCTTGGACAACAAGCATATCGGTAGAAGGACTTCATCCATTTCATCACAACATATCAGTGAAACAAATTGGTGCCTACAACTACCTTGTAAGGATATATTGTACCCTTAATATCACGAACAAAAGCAAGTATGCCTTTCAGAAGGCCCTTCAAATCAGAATCACAAAATTGCTCCTACAGAGAATACGATTTGTCTGTCTAAAGTCCCTCCACGTAGTAACTCTTGAAATCACACTATCGACCAATAACAATAATCACCAAAACCCATGATAGCTCCTAATCTGATCGTTATGTTCCCATTCTGACTGATCCGATGACTTTTCCAACAAAATTCATAATCTTATGAACAATTCCCTCCCCCTCATATATTTGAGCAGCCTGAGTCCGGATACCAAACATGACCGTACACCTGCATTTGAAAACATCGAGTTTGGAGAGTTTGGAAATTTTGGTTCCCTAATTTTTTGTTGGGGTCCATTTGGTTAGCATATAGAGTAGCAACATATTCACGGAAAGCTTATTAACTGTGCACATATCCCCTAAGGGCAAATTTCTTTCCTCGTGGAGTCCCTCCCATTTGGAAGCCAAAATCAAGGTTTTCCTAAGGTGGACAGTTACTTTCCTTACGGTCGCCCATTGATAACCAATATCTGGCAAATAGTTTTTCCATGAGCATTCCACACCCGCTGGGTCTTGGACAAACTTTATCCGACATGCCTTTTGGTTTCCCAGAACTGCTTTTGTCTTGTTTAAAACTGTTATCAACAGTTTGCCTTTTGTTTATTTCAGATCTATTTCTCTTTATATCAAGACAATTCTAACGGTGGCGTAGCATGTCACATAATTCAAGATTATTAACAACACACTTCCATGACTTGCAGAGTTTACAATTCAGAATTCGAATTAATGTACAATACGCTTAGAGCTATTGCTAGAGAATCAACCCATTCACTTTTACTGTCCAAACTGACTTATTTTTTTTCCCCCCCCACCCCCCCTAAAAGGGGGGCGTACTTCTAACTGTCCTTCTTATCTCCTTCATAGCAGGGCAAGGATCCTATTTTTCTTTGTATTGCTTCAGCTTTGACCCGCGTTTGCTTTATTGGAATCGTTTACTCTTAGAGGAAGCACAGGTGATATGATTAGTTGAACTCTCTGGTAGCAAACATTGTGTTTCTATTCCTATGTCGTTGCTAGAAGAAGTTCCTGGTTTAATCACTAAACAACCGTAACATGCTTTTATCCTAAGAACCAGGATAGAGGGAGCCTTTGTTATCTCTTTCCATTGAAACTATTGGCGCAAGTGTCAATCACACATTCTAAACAATTCCTGTGATAACTAGTGGTATCGCAAGCATAGTTAATGAACTATCCAGTAGGTTTAACTACTCTAGCTTCCTCTACAATCTCCCTAACGTTTTACTTTACACTCTCCTTAAGATGGCTGAAAATAGTTTTTAAAAAATGAGCACTCATCTCTATTGTTCTTAGGGGAATGAGGGATGGGTTTTAACGTCAATGGCAACATGCCAGGAGCAAGAACTTTTGGTTTGACATAGTCACTAGTGAAACAAGGCTCTTTGCTACTTCGCAATTGTATCTTATTAGTAACTCCAATCTTATTCTACATGGTAGATGGCTTTTCACTTGTGTGAGCACGCGCGTGAATCTTAATTGAGTCATACAATTCCTTGTAATGTTGTTGACCTTTTCTATTTCTTAGCTCTATCGTAATCATTTTGTTCAATAAGAGCAGTGAATCTACAGCATTATAAGCTCACGACATCTGTCATTCACACTAGCACAGATCTTTCAAGTGGTCTTATCACGATATCTTTTTCTTGAAATCTGATGTTTCGAGATTCTTGAGATTTTAAAGAATGAGTTAAAATCAGGGCTTGGTCATAAGAGCCTGTGATGCTTGTGACTTTTGATTATCCAAGAATTCTTTGAAGATAGTTTGATACTTTAATTGCAAATTTAGGTATTTTCACTTTCAAGTTTTGCAAAATACGTTTTAACCCATCATGAACTTTAGACCTGTCAAGCTCTCAAGATCCTAGACAACGTAATTTTGCCACATCATACAGCAGTTGACCGACAAACATAACAATCAGATTCTCATATTCAATGAGAAAGTTTTTTCTTTTCAATTTCAGCACATGCTTGTCTACGGTAATCATTATCCACCTTCTTATTCATTTGACAAAAACTTTCTTCCATTTCTTTAACTTCTTTAAAGAGGCTGTTCGACACTCCAACCACGTGTTCTTTCAAGACAGTTTTTTGAAAAATGGAAATAAATTCAGTGCATGTAACATCCTTTTTGATTGCTAAACTCTTTCCCCCTCTGTAAGACCTATGGGGATGATTCTTAATTTTGCAAGTTTGTCAAATTTAGCGTAACTAAAGTTGTGTAGCGCGTACATGAACTAGATTAATCTTCGCTTGACTTTAGTTTGGAAGACTTTCTTGGGGACAAGACTTAGACAGGATAATATGTGAGGATAACTGTCAATGCGAAATTGGTTTTGGAGCTAAGGTCTCAGCACTTTTTCGTGTTGTTGTCATCTATGACCAAAATATCTGTTCCGGGGTCAGATTTCTTTGGGGAGCAATAAGGTTGCAAGAAAGATTCTCTTACGAGTAATTCAGGGGGGGGGGGGCATCCTAACTTTTATTTTCCACACATTCTAGAGGGCTTTTGCATTTTCAACAGCATCTATTCCTAGTATATATCTCAGCTAACACACGAGTTAACCTCTGAGTCCATGTATGACATGGGTGAGCGTATGATTTGGTAGATAACAAGTACATGACCATTATACCCGAGCAACTGATCTTGCTTTGCAACGATCGAGACATAACGGGAATTTTGTAGCCTATTGCTACACATTATGCTTTTCATCATAAAATGATTTTGGTTACACAACATGTAAACGGTTTGAACAGACTGATCCTGTTTTGTAATAATCTATCTTTCAATCTTATCTTTTTAGTCTCTTTAAAGTCCAAAACTCTTCAATAATTTGTCTTTCTTTTGTTTAAAATTCTTTTTCAAAAGTGTTTACTTCCTCTGTCTTTGACCTATAATGGTCAACAGAAGCTTATAGAGTATTTTCTGTCTGAATAAAGATTTCAATTTTAAAGACCTTAGTCCTTTCATTTCGGTCTGAATAATAATTCTCATTTGATTCATACAATTTTCGTTCTCTAATCATGTTAATACAAACTTTGCCCTGTTTTTCATATTTTCCCACCAGTTACTTATACTCGCAGTTCAGAGTCACTGAGTCATTCATTACATGTCCCTGTGCTTATTTGCTAATCTACTTTGTACACCCTGTTATGCATTTCATCGAGAATAGACATCAGTGGCATCATTATCGTACAGAAGAGCATTACATTTTTACAACAAGTTCGTCGCATGACTTCCACTACTGATCATACGGAATAAATTACACTTATCGTTACATAGTCAGAGCATCAAGTCAAACCAACGTAGTTGTGTGTACATCGTTTTGCATCTCGAGTACATTTCATGGAACTCATTCATATGATCTACAACGGCACATCATTGAGATCATGTACCTCAAATGGATTTTATTTCGAGTCATATGATGTCCCCGGCTCATCTAAGATTGATATCTTCAGATGTTGAGATTTGCCAGAACATGGTCCTGTGAATTGGGACCCTCCACAACATCAGAGTCTAGTGCATCGACATACATCCAAGCTTCACAATATGGTCCACATTGAGTGGCCAAATCATACACTCGTTGATCTCAGTCCAGATCATCATCAACGTGGTAACCTATTCCCCTGAAAGACACAACGACTGTTCTTCATAGCAGTACAGCTCCACTCTCTGGGCTTGCATTAGTAGCAGTCATGTCCTTGAAGTAGTCCCTGAATCTTTCTGAAGTCGCTATTGATCCTTAGACATTCACGTGCTAAAAACCTAACCGTTAATATTGTAGCAACTTAATGGTTTCGCCTTGACCAGGAATTAATCCTGGCCCCCCCCCCCCTTAAGTAGCCTCTGTTCTGAGATCTCTCTAATACATTTCCCCGTTACACCATTTCCCCTTGCATTGTTACTCTGAAATGGGCCCATCCTTGATTAGGTTCGCATTGGAATCTTCACGTACATCTTGAACCACACCGTTCCCCGTCTGACCATAGCTTTGTTCCTTGCATTAGACGAAGCTCAATTGATTGTAGATTTAAGGAAGATGTGATTTGTACCAAGATGAGAGGAGGAGGGCAAGTGTGTTGGATAAACTTTTCCACTCAAGTTTATCTGTATGAAGAACTGTCCTGAGTCCAGTTGACTAAGTTGTCAGAAGGAACGTGTCTCTGAAGGATTGAGAAGACTTGGATGATTGTTTGGATACTGCGAACTGAGGCGACCGACACTAGTGCCAAAGGATCATTATTTGGTTACCGAAAAACCTTTCCATCACAATTCTGATCTTATTAGCATGCACCTCAATGTTAGCTATAAGTAGGCATACAACTGATCAACATTTTGTACTCTTCAAACCTCTGTGAACAGTTTGACTTTCCGTTATGAATCACTCCACTAGCAACATGTTGTACACAAACTTTGAGTTAAGCTGCATCCTGTACATGGTCAATTTTGATGTTTCTCATGTCATTAATGAGCATCGTAAACCTAAACTTATATCCTTCAGAAAGGTTTCTCCTTTGGTTGACGGAAGTGTTTCAAATTTCACGTATAACTGAGATCCCTGTCATCCTATTGTTAACTCAAAACCTTCCTAGAATATCTTCACTGTTTTCCCAAATGTCTTAGCGTCAGTATAGTGATTTAGATGGAGTGCGAGTAGATGTCCCTTTGGTAAATTCCCTGAAGTAGGAATAATTGGTTGAACGAATGTCAGACTCTTAAACCTTTCCTTTTCTTCAGCCGAAAGGATCGTTAAGGACTCTAGCACGTACTGGACCTTGTTGTAACTGCCCCCCGGTTCCTCCAGTAACAACCTCTGAGACCGTTCCCATCGAAATGGTCCATCTATGAAAGGACTTCAAAATATTTCTCCATTATCACTATCCTAGACAGTACAGGACGTAACGATGTTGCCAAGATTCAAAGTCTGTTTCCTATCAAGCATTGGATGGGGCGTGTATCAAGAACCTGCACACTGGATGTCATCTTGCAATACTAGACATCTTTGTATTATGCGATACAGGTGAATATGTTTTTATCGATCAATGATTAGTGAGTGTACGTAAAAGTGGTGAGGTTAACGTATTCGTATTATTGGTCTTTTACAGTGAATATTAAATCCCGAGTTTTGAAATATATCAAATTTCCCAAGACAGATAGCTCAACTCCCCGGCCAAAAGGCAACCAAACCGCAGCAAAGAAAATAACAACTTCGCCGAAGAATTTTAGCAACTCGCCGAACACACTCGCTGCTCAAAAGCATCCCGCCGCGAGGATTTAAGGTAACTCGGTGTGAAATCTGTAGGGGAATACAACTCGCTGCCTAAGCAACCCCTCCTCTAAGAACATGTTAATCAAACCGCCGTTAGTTTCAAACCGCCAGAGTTTCTCCTATAAGAGAAATTTTGCTACATTTAAAGATTGCAACCCGCTGAGCTAACTTCGTTCAAAAAACCACGATGGTAAGCAAACTGCTGCTTAGTAACAACTCGCCTCTTGAGCAACTGCGCCACCATTTTTGGACAAGCATTCAGCAATTAGGTTCTCATTCTCAATGAGAAGTTTTTCCGCTCAATTTCATCGCACTTCTTATCTACAGCATTTTGGTCCACCTCGGCCTCCATTTGATCAAAAATTTATTTTATTTCCTTAATTTCATTGATGAGAGCTTTTTGAATTCCCTCAAAATGTTCTTTGATTGTTTTGAAAAATGGGATTACCTCGGTGAGATAACATGTTTTTGTTTGTTCAAAACCCCTTTCCCCTTCAGTGAGACTCGTTGGTGTAATTCTCTTTTTACAGGTTTTATCAAATTCCGAAAAAAGTTGTATAAGTGCAAAAATATGAATTTTCACTTAACTTTTTGTTGGAAGCACCCTGGGGACAAGCGTTGCAGGTGTGTTTGGAGGATACACCATCAACGCTTTGATTGGTCTTGAAGCTGTGGTCTGCTCTTTGAGAGCTTCTGCTTTCATCTTGAGGAGATCCTTAGACCAAAATATCTGTTCAGGGGTCAATTGTTTTTGTGGTGTGAAGGTCGCTAAGTAATTCTCTTTCGAGTAATCATGTGGTGCAATCTTAACCTTCTTTTTCACACACTATGGGTCTTTCATTTTTTCATTCATTTGCTTTCTAGTAGTCTCAGCTATTTCTAGGATGTCCTCTGAGTCATGAACTAAGACACGGGCATGGCTGGGCTTGACAATCTCCTGACCACTATATAGAGCAGGTTGAACTTGCTTTGCTTTGGACAGATAAAAGAGATTCTTTTAGCCTATTGCTACCTTCCTCTGTTCATCATAATGAGGTTTTGGTTTACATAACATGTGAATTGTTTGAAGAGACTGATCTTGTTTGAATAATTTATCCTCGACCTTTTCTTTTAAAGCTTTCATGTCCAAAAATTCTTCAAGATATTTATTTTCTTTCCTTTTAAAATCCTTTTTCAAAGACGTAACTTCTTCTACCATTGACTTGTTATGATTAATGGTAGAGTTAAGTTACATTTTTACAGAATGAAGTCCCTTTTTCAATTTTTCTTCCTTAATATTACGGTCAGTGATAACTATTTTTAACTGTTCATCAATCTTTTGTTCTCTTTCTGTTAATTCAAACTTGGTTCGTCTTTCATACAGTTCAACTTGTTCCTTATATGTCGCAAGTTCAGCAGTCAATGATTTATCAACCACATTGTTCTGTGTTGTCACAGAGACACATTGGGCAGACTGTTCATGCATATAATTTAATATCATAATGTATGCATCAGTTGGTACGGAAGATACATTACTTTGTACAACTGGCATTGTGTTGTCCTTTACATACTGATCATACAGAATCATATTACTATCACTCGTATAATCATCATATGAGTCAACAACGTAGTTTGGTTGTACTTCGTCATGCATCTCGTGTACTTCATGATGTTCACAAACAATATCCTGATAGTTGTCATGATCTGGTACCTCAGATAGAATGTCTGAATCATATGACGGACTGGCTTCATTATAAACAGGATCTGCAGATGAGAGATTTGCCATGAACATAGTCTGTGCAGTAGGAGCTTCATCAACATCAGAGTCAAATGCATCACAATCATCAGCTTGAAACACATTATCCACATTGAGTGCTAAATCTTAAATTGGTGGCTCATCCACATCTTCATCAACTGCATTATCTTGACCACCTGCAATAAACAACAACTGCTCTTCATCCAACTCTACTCCATTTTCTTGAGCTTGCATCATCAACATCTTTTCCTTGAAGTAGTCAGAGTTTTGTGGTCGTTTAGGTTGATTGCAGTTTCTTGCTATATGACCAATCCCATTGCAGTTGTAACACTTGATTGGCTTTCCTTGCCCAGCATTTGAATTACCAGCTCTGTTCTGAGCTCCCCCATTTCTTGTAACAATATCACCCCTAGCATTGTTTCCTTAAACCTTATTCTATCTCCCTTGAATATTCTGAACCACAACTCTGCCATTCTGCACTGTGGCTTGATTCTGTGTGTTGGAGGAGGTTCTCAATTGATTGTTGGTTTGAGGAAATTGTGTTTTGTATTGTTGGGCAAGAAGGGCAAGTGTGTTGGTTAAGTTCTCAATTAAGTTATCCGTTGGAGAGAGTCCCGAATCAAGTTGAGTGTTGTCAGCAAAGTGTAGTTGAACATATATGGATGGTGGAGTGGTATATGATTGTGAGTAGTACTGTTGATATGAAACATTAGTCATCAAGGCTGATGTGGAGGTTGTATCTGTCACATTGCTGGTTATTGAGTGAATGTTCTAAAAACTTCATTATGTTCTAATTGGCATGTGCCTCGTGTTGCTTCAGTTAAGTTTACCAAATTGAACTTAAGTTGGAGTACCATTAATCCGCTGTTCAGTTTCACTGCTGTTACGAATCTACCCCATTCAGGCAACATGTTATTAACAAATTTTGAATTCAACTGCATTCTGGACATGGTCATCTTGATGTTTCGCATGTCGTTGATGAGCTTGGCAAACCGGACATAATAGTCGTGAATGGTTTCTCCTTTGTTTTGACGGAAGTGTTCAAAGTCATCATACAGTTGTGATTCACGATCTTTGTTTGTTAATTCAGAACCTTCAAGGAGCATCTTCACAATATCCCAAATGTCCTTTGCATCAGTGTAATGATTGATAAGAGTGTAGATGTCCTTTGGTAACCCTCGAAGTAAGATATTCGTTGCCTGAATGTCAGCGTTATATCTATCTTATCTTCAGGTAAAAGGTCAGATTAGACTCGAGCTCGTTCTGGACCTAGATGTAAGGCACCTTCATTCCCTTCAGCAAGTGTTTCCCGAAATGTTCCCATCTGAAATGGTCCTTCATCAATCGACTTTTAGATGGTCACTCCATTCTCTTTACCCTGACAATACAGTCGAATTGTTAGCCTCAAAATATTGAGTCAAACATGAAGTTCGTTCATTATGTATTTAAGTCTCGGTCAATCAATTAGTTAACGTTGTAATAGGAAAGTATCGGGAATCGAGCTCGATAGTTAATCTAATATTGTATATGTTTCGGGTTTAATCCCAAGCAAAACCCGAGCCCGGGTCCTAGTTAAATATCTCGCGCGTCACTTTTAAGTGTCGGGGTATATAAGGAACTTTTCCACTTGGAAAAGTAAGTTGTTCAAAATATCTAAGAAATATCTTTTCTCTTTTCTCTCATCTCTCTCTAGTTTCTCTCTCTAGAACAACTCTTTCTTTCTCCTTTCTAGTTCTAATTTCGTGATCGATTGTATGTTCTGAAGTGTTAAACGGGTTCCTACAATTGGCATCAGAGCTACGTGTGGATTCGTGGTTGATTCGTGTGGTTCAACAAGATCAAATTCGTGGGTCAAAAAGAAGTCAAAAGAAAAAAAATCAAACCCGGATTTTTGTGCTTAGATGTGTGAATGTTTATGTTATTAAGCAAGATCTAGGCATAAGGTAGCTAATTGTGCAAGAGAAATCAAGTTAAAAGGTCAAAAAGGGTGATTATTAGGCGATTTTTGGTGGAAAAAGTCGTATTTTTCGTCGTTGCGTTTTGACTCTCTAGCAAAGTTCTTGTTGCGTTTTGATTTTCTTCTTGTTGCGTTTTGATTTTTTTTAGTTGCGTTTTGATTTTTTTAGTTGCGTTTTGATTTTTTAGTTGCGTTTTGATTTTTTAATTTTTTTTTCTTGCGTTTTTGATTTTGTCTTGCGTTTTGATTTTTTTTGGGTTGGTATTGCGTTTTGCTACTACGTTTTAGGTACATTGAAGACTTTTATATACTGAATCTAAACGTTATGCTGCCCAAATTTCGAGAAATCATTTGACATTACTTGGACTTCAAAAGGCACTGCGTTTTGTCAAGAAATATTGTGTGAAGAAAAGGGTTTCAGTAAAACAGCCATAACTTTTGATCCGTAAGTCCGTTTCAGGCCCTAGTGAACTTCAAATCAAAAGAGAAAAAACGAGATGGAAGCAGTTTATATCCATCTTTGGTGGTTACGGACTTTTCGGGCCCAAAAACCATCGTTACTTGAGTTATTGACATTTTTTAGTTTTAGAATTTGTGTTAGACTTGTTTTTGTTCTAGCTCACGGCCCATCTTATTTTTTTCGGCCAGATTCAGAATTTGGTGAGCCATATTTAAACAATCTGCTGTAAAACTAGCAGACCAATTATCTGTTTTTATACAAATTAAATCGTTGGCCGCTGATCCGATTAAATCATTCACGTATTTCTATTGATTTTGTAAATCGTTAATTTATTTATCGTTTTAATCATAGACGTGTATAAATCCCATGTGAACGTGAATCTGCATACACAACCACAACTTCAATCAACTTCATATCCAATTAAGATCACCCCCTCTAACACAAATTTTCACACTCTAAATTCAAGTTAAAATGGAAACAAAGAATACTTCATATTCGGTGGTCTGTAGCTAGAGGAACCTGAGATTACAGAAAGATAGAAACTGCAGATAGATGCAAGCAAAGATTTTCAAAGAAAACTCCTTGAACAATTTAAATGCACTTAAATCAACACTCATTATCGAAAGATAGAGTATACTTGTATCACAAGCTTTTGCACAACTCTTTGGTGTTAGTGTCAGAACTTAAGTTTCTGTTATCTCAAACACATAATAACTTAGAAACATTCTCAATGCAGATACACTTCACGAAAGATGGAATCCATATCCGTTCTAAGTCTGTGATCAAAGGTACAGTTTGATAGGTTCATTAATCTGACTTGGTTTAAGCTTCTCGATATTTATTCAAGATCTTTTCATCAGATCGTGAAAGATACGTAAGAGAGAAAATTCAGAGTTACCCCACTAAATGACAGCTCAAATTAAAGGTAAAACAATCAGCCAGAATCATGAACTCCATGAAGACAATGTATAATGAAAGAGCAGGTCTATGAGCTAAGAGCATAAGATGACATGAAAAGTTGAGCTGAAGACAGTTGCAGATTCAATAGTGCAAGGTTCAAAGAGGTTCTATCATCGGTTAAAGTTCAGGGATGAAACAAGCTGTTGGATTGTTAAGAGAAGAGGATTGATAAAACAGTAATGGTTAGCACATTACAATTACATGGCAAAGATTCAGGAGGTCTCACCTGTAGAATTAGTTCTACTAGTCAGCCATTGGAACAGGTACAAACCATGATGAAAATGCTATGTTTGCAATGTGAGACGACATTAGAGCAACCTGTATCATTAACGACACATATGTTTTGGAGGATGATGATAGCAATGTCATTCCTGATCATCAAATAATGTTTCTAATGTTAATCAGGTTGTGATCAAAATGCGGCGCTGTATGTGTTGATATGAGCGTGCGGCTTGCTAATTTAATTGCTCTAATTTTGACTCTTGATACGGAGGAGAAAACAAAACGGTATTAAAAACAATTAAAGAAGCACACGCATCATTTAACTCAAAATTAAGGAAGTGCAAACTAACCTTGATGAGTATAGTAGGGCTTTGGGAGGCTACTATGCAGTCGGGATAGTTGCTGATTGCACTTCCACAATTCAAACCAACAGACTAAGACTGAGAAGTACACGGCCATTTATGATCGAACGAGTGATTATAAAACTACTTCAAAAACAAGTTAAATGAAAAATTATGATACTATTAGCTCTTAATGACATTACATTTCAAAAGAGGGTTTAAAATAAAGCCTGTGAAATTTTGTTGTCAATCAGATCACGATGAGTAGTCGAAAGAAGTCCGTTAACTAGGTACAATTTGGATGGTCACTCATTGAGAAAAGTAAGGTTATTTCGGATTTAAAGGTTAAGGAAGGAAAAGACATTAACACGATGATTGAAATGGACAAACAATAAAGTTTTTATAAATGAAATTCTTTATAAACGCAATCAGTCAATTCAGACCATTCACATGTTAGCACCCAAATGCGCAACGTATAATGGTAGATAACCTTTGCTAATCCAAAGTACCTCAAGATAGATCAATCTAAAAAGCCTCGTTTGTATGAGATCCCATATGATACTTATGATCTGCAACAGATTCTGACCCAATGGGGAAAGAGGCAGTGACTCTTGAAAAGGAAAGTGATCATAATTGGTTAATGCAAAGTGAAACCATATGATTACACATATCAAAACAGTTCTTATGAAACTTTCAAGCCCAACATCCAAAACCTATCTTGATCAGTTGGAAAACACGCTAAAACAAGTTAGGAAGTACAATGGGGAGAAAAATCGTTTAACAGACAAAACCAAACATGGATTAAAACGTGTCCTTTCTACCCGTTTCTAGTCCGTTAGTATAAAGTAGACAAGTTTATAACGAAACGACAAAAAACTCAATCATTTTAGAACAATTGTGGAACAGCTTGTCTAATCACTACTAATAGTGCATTTCCTTAACCCAAATGCTAGAGTATGGAAGTTTTGATCAAAACCTTATTAATGCCTCTTTCAAATAAAACTATACTGGACAGTCATTGTTTTGTTCATGAACTAAAAACAGAAATGCATGACGATTTGGAGTACGTTAAATCCCTTGAAAAAGAGGTTGACGAACTTGAATCTGAAAAGGCTGATTTTTCAAACATATATGATCTACTTCTCGAAGAGTGTGTGTCTAAAGATGTTATATGTTCATATTTGCATTCTCTGTCTGATTTAAATGCTTATACTGAATTACAATGCTTGTATCTTATTAAAGTCTACGAGTGGAATTGTGATGTCTTGCCACAATGCTTTCGAAACAAACTGAATCTGTTAACAAAGAAGTTCATAATAATTTGTTAAAAAAATTTTTTAAACTTGAAAAACACTCGATTTCTCTTGAACTTGCTTTTAATCAATGTAATGAACCAATGAAAAAACAACTCAGTTTGCAAAGAAAACAGATCTAATGTATTTCGAACAAGGGAAAAAACTCTTTTTGTGAACAATATCATGAAATACAAGATTTGAAAGCTCAAATGCAAGACAAGAACATAGCAATAAGTGAGTTAAAGAAACTCATCGAGAACTGCAAGGGAAAGTCTGTGGAAACTCAGTTTAATAAACCATCTGTTGTTCGACAACCAAATGCTCAACGAATTCCAAAACCATCAGTTTTAGGAAAACCGACTCCTTTTTCAAATTCTCCTGAAATGAGAAGTTTTCAAATGAAACAGTCGGTTAATAAAACTAATGTGTCGGATGGTTTGTTTAAACAAGTCACTCAACAGAATTTGCCTCAGATTAGAAAACAAGCAGTTCGAAACACCAATGTGATTGCACCTGGCCCCTCTAGGAATTACCTCAAACGCATGCTGTCAGTTCAGTCACCTAAGAATTTGTAGGCTTCAAATGACCATGGTCATACTACTACCTAGAGAAGTAAGAAATGTGCACAACTTCGAAAGACAAAGAAGTGAATGGAAAACCTAGTATGATTGATCTGCTAGATTACCCCCAACATGCTAATGGTTGCAAACAAAACCTAGGAATGGGCAAGCATCAATAAGTAGTCGGTTTCAAACAAATATGTTTCACTTAGGAGAACTAGGAAACAAAAGCTTTCTTAAAGTTCAATGACTTGCAATGTCCTGACATGCATAAGTGACATTTACTGTTGCTAATCATGATGACATGCGTCTTAGAATACCTTCAAGGGTTAAAATCCTCGTACCTTGCACAGGGAATAAGATGCAAATCCATAAGACAACAAAGAGATATATGCCCGTAGAAAAGTCAAGTGCATATAAGAAACCAGGAAAGGGACAGATCCTACAGGACATAGGTTTCAAACAAAAAGTCCTACCACTGTCCCTGAGATAACATATTGGAATCCTTGATCTTGTCTTAGTGGAAACCATAACGGTAGATTCTGTAGTAATGTTCATCTTAGGTGGATTCCTCAGAAAGTTAATCAAACTCTTGCACGGGGCAAGGTAGACAGTGAAACGCGCATGGTTCAATTAGTAGATATCCTATTTCATGAATGCAAACAAAACTCTGGGTTTTTAAGTGCAGGTACGTCATTTAATAGTCAAAAGCAAAGAAACTAATTGACCTAAATCAGTTGCACTTATACATATGTACAGCAGGAAAATTAAGAGTGTGGTTGTTGAAATTACTGATATCTAAGAAACTGTGCCAGGAATTGTTTCACAAATATGAAATCTTCAAATGACGTTTGAACACACTGTTACAAGCCTCGGTCGTCAATCGTTAAATGGCGTCTGCATAAAAATAACAAACACTTCAGGCCCTGTTCTCCTCAATGTTCCACAAAATGTTGTCTGATCACATCAGTTCAGACCTCGCACACAACAACAAGAGAGTCTGTTGAATATGTATCTCAGGCCTGTTCTAAGGACAAAGGGTCAGATATGACAACTCTGACCCGTTTTTTGCCTAAGACAACATGGTGTTCCTTCAGCAGAAAGACAGATTCGTTCACAAAAAGGTTAGAAATTCTCTTCAGTCCTTTACTTGAAGAATATTACAATCCAACACAGTCTGCTGGGAAAACAACAATGATCAAGCACCGAAATGCATATTTCAAGAAGGATGAATTTATCAATCCTTTTTGTACACGTTGGTACAAGAAATTGTTGTGTCTTCTCACCGCAACATTGATATACCGCTGTGCATTTCATTTCAACCACAAGTTCATGATTACCGATGGACCAGAGATCATCCATTAGAACAAGTTCGTGGAAATCCAACCATGCCAGTTCAAACAAGACGACAGCTTGCCAATGAATCCTGAAATGTGATGTTCTCGCTCCGGTGAGTATGTTGACCGAAGAAATTTAAGGAGGCATGGCTGATGATTTTTTTTTTTATGCATGGGATCGAGCAATGCAGGATGAACTTCTAGTTCGACAGACTAAAAGTCTGGGAACTCGTCGACAAACCATTTGGCAAGATGGTTATTAAGCTAAAGTGGTTATGGAAGAACAAAAAGGATGAAGATCAGACTGTAATTCGCAACAAAGCACGACTTGTAGCTAAAGGTTATGCTCAGGAAGAAGGTGTTGATTTTGAAGAATCATTTGCACCAGTTGCTCGCTTGGAAGCAGTTCGGATTTTTGTTGCCCACGCAGCACACAAGTCCTTTCCAATCTATCAGATGGACGTAAAAACGGCATTTCTTAATGGTCCACTGAAGGAGGAGGTTTATGTTGCTCAGCCAGAAGGGTTCGTTGATCCAGATCATCCAGAAAAAGTCTACCTTCTAAGGAAAGCTTTGTATGGATTTTATGCAAGCTCCAAGAAGCCGGTACGATGAATATCACATTCTGATGTCCAAAGGCTTACTAAAGTACAATTGGACCAACTTTATTCTAGGAATAAAATACGGGGAGGATAATTCTACTAGTGAAGATTTGTTTACGTGTGATGCACATTAATTTTGGGTCGACAAACTAAATATTTAAAAAAAGATTTGAAAAGTTTAAAGAAAAGTAGATTTGAAATGTCCTTATTGGGGGAGATGAAATTTCTTTTTAGGACTTAGTCCACCAGTACCCAAAAGGTATTTTTATCTAATCAGGAAGTACGGCTTTAGAGATTCTGAAAAGCATAATATGGACATTGTCACTCCATTTGTACCTCCATTTGGCTACAAAACACCAAACTGATGTAGATTTGAGTGGAGAACCCGTAGACCAATCTGATCTATCGTAGTAAAATTGGGTTCACTCTTGTACTTGACGTCTTAGTAGACAGGATTAGTGCAAGCAGTTAATGCTATTGTGCACGTTATCAAGCAACGGGACCAACTCAAAAATCACCTCAAGGAGGTTAAAAGAATCTTTAAATACACTAAAGTGGAACCATTTAAAATGGGAATCTGGTATCCAAGGATTCTGGGCTTTGAACTAACAGCATTTTCAGAAGACTTGATCATGCGGATGCTTGATACTCGGAAAAGCACTTCTGAGGGATCAGTTCCTGGTGTTAAACTTGGTAAGCTGGTTGTCAAGAAAAACAAACTGCACTGCAATGTCTTTAGCAGAGGCAGAGTACGTGGCGTTATCTGCAAGTTGTGCTCAAGTTATGTGGATGAGGACACAACTTCAAGATTATGGCTTCAACTACAACAAAATACCCTTGTATTGCGACTCTCAGTCAGCCATAGCAATTTATTGCACCCCGTACATCATTCACTGACAAAGCCTTCCATACTCTATATCATTTCATAAGGAACAGGTTGAAAATGGTTATAAATGACTTATTTTGTAAGAGGAATACCAATTAGCTGACATGTTTACGAAAGCCCTTTATGAGGATCGGTTTAAGTATCTTGTCAGAAGGATTGGTATGAGATGTTTGACTCCAGCTGAACTGGAGGTTCTGACGAATGACTCTGCTTGATATCATCATCAAACATCACCATGTACATATTTTTAAGAAAAGCAAAATACAAAAAATATAAAACTTCAAAAAGAAAATACAAAATCATAAAATCAGAAAATTTACAAAAAGATTCTTCTCGACTGTTCTCTTGGTAATCGATAACATTTAAGTGCTTAAAAATGGCGATTTTTAAATTGACAGGGTGTGTAAATGAAGTTCGCATCGAAGAGTTGCAAATAGTTTCAATACATGTCATTTCTAAATTTTCTAGATGGCTTTATTGTGCGAATGTCAGTAATTAACCCGGAAATTCAATAAAGGAAGGTTTATAACTTATACTCGCAACGTGAAAATTACATTCTCGGTCTCTTGAGATGTCTTAAAAGTCATTCTGTTTTTAGCTCTAGGAAAAAGGAAAAGTGTACGTTTCAGTGCGCTTACCCTTACCGTTAGAAGAGAAGTCCTCTAACATCTGTTTTTTAAAAAGTTGAACATAATTTTTCAAGAATTTCTTGATGACAATTCATAATCTTTTCAACATGTGTGTTCAACACTCCACCTTCACAATGTTTTCAAAAGAAACAATTTTTCAATTGGTCCTATTTTGAGGGGGAGTTTTTCAAAAACAAAGTTTTTAATGTTCTTGGATACATCATCAACCGACCATTCTTAAGTTTCAAAAACTTTTCATAATGTTCCAACCCATTCATGCTGGACCATAATTTTCTCCCACAGCTTTTTCAAGAAATGATTTTAATCACAAGGTATTTCAAAAACTAAGTGTTTATTATTTAAAATAAGGGGAGAAAATGTAATTAAAATATGATTTATTCGACTCAATGCGCTAAAAGATAAGGTTTTATGGTTCATCTTATACACATCAACAATCTTAATTTTCATGCGTATTCTGAAAGTCATAGGTTGGTTAGGTTAGGAATCAATCCTTTGATCCAACCAGAACCGGAGGATCTACCCAGGATAATCAAAGTTGAAATAGCAGTCCTTAGTAGATTGGAGATGAAGGTTAAATGGGGATTAATGCCGACTAAGATTGAGCTAACACTAGAACAATCACAACAAGGTGTTAGTAATGACGTCTTGGTAAGCATTGAAGGCGTTGAAGAATGAAAAAGAAATGTATGTATAAAGGGTCTAAAGAAAGAAGCCCTCCACACAACTTAAGGCAGAAACCGGGTCAATACATATGCTGTCAGAATCACAAGTTGATTGCTGACATTGAAAACGACATCATGGACCCAGTGATGCAATGCACAACCCTTCTCAGCCATTCGGGTTTCTCTCAACAGAAACTTGTCTCATTTGTCACGGAGATACACACGTTATCTATTGACATCTCACTCCGAGATTGTTGATATTGAATAGGTGGCAATATGCTCCAGCCTCCGAGTACTAAAACCAAAATGCACTAATCGAGTCTAGAGCAAGAGATCAATCAAAAATCTCGTTTAGGACACATTCCATTTCAAACACTTGTTGAACAATAGATCAGGTTCACAAGCTGTTATCAAGAGTCTCTACGCCAATCTTCATTGTGATATTTGCCAGAACATTCCGATGTGATACTAATGTATTCACAATGAAGATGGAAATCCTGCTTGAGCCCCAGCATTAAAACTAGCTCTTGGTTAGGTGGACTTGCGAGATTTCTATATGAATCAAACTTTTGTGACACTGGATATCGATTTGTCAGTAAATGAATTGACGGTTGATGAATTTTGATAAAAACATGACACTCTCGATGTGTTACAAAAACTCTTTAACGAGTGACACGTCGATTGATTTTCAAATCATTTTTCTCGTTTATCACTAACGTAAACTGTAGGTCATACGGTATGGTAACGACACCTCAATCCCATTTCAAATGCTCCAATCTACGAAGAATACTATCTAGAAAGCTCAAGATTTAAAGATAAAGACTTACGCAAACTCTGATAATAAAAGCTTCAAGATAATTGCATAGTATGTGCATGTTGGTCAAAGGCACAATGATCGCAAGATGGCTTTGCCGATCGTAGAGCATGAAGGAACAGACTAAACAAATAACAAAGAGAAAGACCAACGAATGCCATTTAGCTTAACGCAAAGCAATCCTCATTGATCTCATGAAGGGAGTTTTTTGAGTGTCATCAATGAACTCACTTCGGGGGAGATTGTTAGCCTTAAAATATTGAGTCGAACATGAAGTTCGTTCATTATGTATTTAAGTCTCGGTCAATCAATTAGTTAACGTTGTAATAGGAAAGTATCGAGAATCGGGCTCGATAGTTAATCTAATATTGTATATGTTTCGGGTTTAATCCCAAGCAAAACCCGAGCCCGGGTCCTAGTTAAATATCCCGCGCGTCACTTTTAAGTGTCGGGGTATATAAGGAACTTTTCCACTTGGAAAAGTTAGTTGTTCAAAATATCTAAGAAATATCTTTTCTCTTTTCTCTCATCTCTCTCTAGTTTCTCTCTCTAGAACAACTCTTTCTTTCTCCTTTCTAGTTCTAATTTCGTGATCGATTGTATGAAGTGAAGTGTTAACGGGATCCTACACGAATACGTTGTTGCCATGATGCAAAGTCAGTCCTATCAAGCATAGGTGGTCGGGTATCAGACGTGGCACATTGGATATCTTCTAAAAGATTAGCCATCTTAATTGATTGTGAAATGATTTACGTTGATCGAACAATGATTAGTGATTGTATGTTAAAAGTGGTGATGTTTGTTTAAGTGTTTTGTTGTTTGAGTTTGTTACGTTTGTCAAGTTTGAAAAATAGTCCAAATTCCAAACATTGTACCAAACCGCTGGATTAGAGCTCAAACCGCTACTGTCAAACCGCTATGAAGAATTATACCAAACCATTACCACGAAGAAAAATGGACAAAGGTTTGTTTCCCAAAAGACCTTGAGAAAAATCTTTAAAAACCTGTAACAAACCGCTATCTATAAACCGCTACGAATGGTAAACCGCTGCGAAGTTCAACTGCCAAACTGCTACTAGAGTATATGGTAAACCGCTATGAAGTATACCAAACCGCTATAACAATGTACCAAACCGCTATAACAGTGTACCAAACCGCTATATTAGTGTACCAAACCTCTATAACAGTGTACTAGACCTCTATAACAGTACAATGTACCAAACCGCTATAACAGTGTACCAAACCGCTATACTACATGACAAATCGCTAGTACAGTGTACCAAACCTCTATAACAGTGTACCAAACCGCCATACTACACGACAAACCGCTAGTACAGTGTACGACTCTGACAAACCTCCAGTACAGTGTACCAAACCGCTATAACCGTGTACCAAACCTCTATAACCGTGTACCAAACCTCTACGAAGAACTTTGAACTTTTTCACCAAAAAACACCTAAAAATCATCCTTTTGAACGTTTTTGCTTGGTTTCTTTTGCACAACTAAGTCCTTGAAGGTTATAACAACTAGAAAAACATCAACTTTAACACATCTAACATCAAAATCGATGAAACCCAAGAACAAGAGCAATAACCTTCTAAAACCCAAACTTTGATCTAAACCAACCAAGAAAGTGAACACACAAACGATCTAATCATCCCATGAGCTTTGATACCAATTGTAGGATATTGGAAATCATAACATAATAGAAGATAGATGGATTAGCCAAGTCTAGAGAGAGAAAGTGAGAGAAAAGCTTTCTAGTGAGAGAAAGTGTAACATGTAAAATGAAATGACTAACCACCTCTTCCATGGCATGAAAGAGGCTTATATGGTGTGTTACAAACCGACCTAAAGGCCTTGATAGTGGGCTTACACGTTGGGTTTAATACCCGACACATTAGCGAATGTTATACATTAAACGCATAACTACGAGCTACAATAAACAGGAAGATACACGGGGTGACCGAGTCTTTTTCTAATATCTAACACACCTTATCAACATTTAATTGATTAGTTAAACCTCAAGTCCAAAAAGAACATCTCTAACAAACGATATCAACACATTTATATAATGTGATCTCAATATAGCCTACACATATACAAAAATGCGAACAACTAGATCACTAGAACGAAACGTCACCTAATTTTCAGCATTCAAGTAATTCGTTAAACGATATCGACACGTATAAGGTGATCTCAATCTACAACTTAATTCGCTAAACGCACATTCACAAAAACACAAACAATGAGATCAATCTAGCATTAATTCAACTAAACACGCATATCGACATACACAAAAAGGCAGAAAAACGAGATCGACACCTTATTATCAGGACTCAAGAGATACAACGCAAGCAGCTTCACAGCTTAAAGAGGCGTGACAGCAAACGAATCAACTTCGTTAACCACAAGTTGTTATTCAACAAACATCATCATTTTATAAAATTAATAAATAAGATCATATTCATAACTAATGAATGAGACGTGTGATGATTGAATTTATATACTTGATAACTGCCTTGAGTAATGTAGGATTTGTGAATGAGGTAATCGCGTTCGATTGAATTATAACAACCCAAGAATTTTCATCAAATGCAAAACCTATTTTACTATGATCAC